>VUQR01025202.1:17744-41987 GCA_015108515.1 Hemichromis elongatus | reverse complement strand
TCTCCATAGTTGATGGATGCGGAATTGCACAGTGCACAGTTCCACTGGACTTGAGTTGATTGTTTTTGTTGCTGGCTGATATAGTTTTTTTTTTGAGTGCCCAGCTCATATATACTTTTAAAAAGGAGAGTGTAAATGTTACTGGACATTCTTGTGTAATTGCCACTGAATAATTTATGTTATACTTTGTTATTGCTACAAAAGAATATTTATTTTATTATTATTTTTAATTTACAACATGTTTTTTTTCTGGGGTCCTCGTGGCACCCCATCGAGGAGCAGTAGGCTGTGGATCTCTTAAGATCTCACTGTTGGGTTTGTAAGGTCATGCTACTCCTACATTTCTGTCTTGATCAAAGATAAGATATAAAACAAAGTTCAAAGCTAATCGATCTGTGTGTTCTCCTTTTTTAAAAATAAGAATCGATAAGAGAATCGAAAAAGAATCGAATCGTTAAACAGAATCGAAAATGGAATCGGAATCGTGAAAATCTTATCAATACCCATCCCTAGTCCTGAGTTTCATAATAATAACAAATACGTTTTAATACCCAGTAAGTTTTTGTTTATACACTGGCTTTATTTCCAACGTACCAAAATATAATATACTGATATTGAACACAAACTGATTTTGACACTTGGGGCTGTTGCAGATATCAAGATCGTGATCCTCGTGTTTTAATTATGATGTGTGATATGCACACATGCTCGCAGGACTGGGAAGTATACTATCCAATTGACCTCCAGTTTATATAGCAGTCAGGTTTATCTCAGTAATCCCTGACAGACTGATGATACATCATCAACCTGCCAATTCAAATGAATATTGATCAAAACGTTCCAAAATCACCTGTGAAACTGAGAAATCTCTAAACTCATTCAGCATACTGATCATCTCACTAAATGTCCACAACATCATGTCGGTCCACACTGACTCGGGGGGTTGATTCTTTGCAGTGAGCCCTATTTAACTGCTCTGATTTGCTTGGTGATCGGAGCAGCTGGGTAACAATTCCCCCCGCCCTTCTAGGTCGAGTAGTTCTGGCTCACATACATAGATACAGACACTCTCCTCGCAATTTGGTTTATGGCCGCAGAAGCTTCCATTAGCAACAGCTCATAAAGTTTGCAGCCGTCTGTCTGTTAAACACTGTTCTGAGAAGACACACAACACGAGGTAGTCACTGCACTTTAGGTACACAGCGATACACTCACGGAAGGCACAATAATATTCTCTTAAGAAACAAAACTGTTTCGGGTTTCTTTGTTTTTATTTTAAAGACGATCAATACTTTTTTCCTTTTATTTGTAACCTGCAGTTCTTATATTTTTTTTTGTTTGGCCACAAATTAATTCAGAGAGATAATGCACTTTTAATTAGTAAGAACTGTTCATGCATTCTGTTTGTTAAACAGCTGTTTCTACGTTACAGTACTGTGTCCACTAAAGCTGGTTCTCACACTGGTATGTCTTTCTGCTATGTCTTACTACATCACCTGGCTGTCTGTGTCCCACCAATGGGGCCATCTCACAGTTTTAGAAGTTCTGTACTTAGAGACAGATAACTTATAACCATAACCCGAGAAGACAGCAGTTGAAACCACACCAAACTGACTAAATTAAAAACTTCAACCAGGCCGTTTAAGCCTCGGTAATCCAAATTAAGATATAATATCATGGTTTTTTATTGGTGGTATATTCTTTGAAGCTGTCTTAATTTACTCCACCACTTTGTCTTACCAGACTGTTAGCGATTCACTGTGACTGGAGTGTGTAACCCTCCTAAATGTTCTTGTGACATTCATTACTGAGCTGCAGAGGCTGTAAGGCTGCAGTGTTGGATCGTCATTCTGTTAATGGCTTTAGCTCACTCGCTCTATTGAAAGAGTGTCAGTGTTTGAAATACAAATGGGACTATTTAGTATTAAAGCACCTTAGCAAATTTGGGTTGTTTTGTTAAATATAAGCAGTGCTTTTCAAATTATTTTAAGCTTATCTACAATTTTCTACTGAGAAAAATTGTTTGAGGAAAAAAATATGCTGCTTTTGAAGGCAGCCAGCACGTTATAAATAAGTTGAAACATTGGTAAGGTTTTAATCAGTCTTTTTTTTTTTTTTGTAACTATCAGAAGGCAGACAAGAAAGCAGGAAGCATGACATGCAGGAAACAGTCTGGGGTGGACTCAGACCTGGGCCTTTTTAGTGGCACCTGCTCAACCACATGAGCCAGACAGCAGCTTGAGTGCAGGTGTTTTTACCATTATGTTGCATCATTTTCACAGCACCCGTCATATAAATCTGTGACATTTTAGACAGATATTCCAAAATATATTATATCATATTTCTGAATATTAAAGTCTTGATTCTGTGACAGGTCAGCACACCTGTCAGTAAGCTTCCACACACATATTTATATAATATACCTTCTTGCAGCTGCTTCTTATATTTATAGTGTATATATTATTTGTTTAATATCTGTCTGTCTGCTTGTGGCATTTTTGACAATATCAGTAATATATTCTAAAGAATATTATAGCAAATATTTGACTATCAGTTTTAAAATATATGAGAGACGTATACAGAAAGGATGATATCCATTTAAGAACTATACTTGCAATGTAATTTGTGAATAGACTATAGTGATTAAAGAACATCTTCAAATTGAGAGAAAAGCTCACAAATCCAAATGCAATCATCAGGCAGAGAAAACAGTGCTTTTGTACAGTATGGTACATCACTCTGTTTTTGTTTTGTTTATTTAAAATAATCTTTAGATATGAATCCCCTTAGCTTTCCTAATATGTTCCACATTTTAGCCTTTTGATAGTAATTTGTTTGTGTGCCAGGATATTGCTCCCACATCACTTTGGTACATTCATAGGCTTTAATATTGGATTAAATTATTATTAATAATCAGCCATCGCTAGTAACCATAAGCTTTTTACAGTCATTCATAAGAAATCTGTGTTAAGGTTAATATCATTAAATTGAATTTTATATAAAAAAAATTATGTGGGCAACTTTCATCTGTAAATGTTTTCCAGTTGTTGCTTGCTGTACCAAAAGCCTTGGTTTAAGGTCAAGGCTGGGATGGTACTGATTGAGGTTCGGGCTACCATAGGTCCCCAGAAAATGAATAAATCAATGTGATGTTTTGTCAAGTGATGGGAACATGACTGAGTATATGTGTATGCTTGCATGAAGGTGGTCCTTGGATTTCAAGTAGATTGACAGTAGCACTTGTCCTATAATGTGTATGCTACTTAAAAAAGCTCATCACTTCTTGGCATAGGTTTGCGTGCTGTTTATGATGCCTGGTGTGTGGTTCTCTTTGAGTAGATGTGAGTATGTGTGTGCAGTGAATAAAGAAAAATGTGGGTTTTGGAAATAAGCAGGTCAGCTTTGTATGTGTCACATGCACCTCGGGCTCCCCAGAACAATATGATAACCCCCACTGTTTTAAAAATGAACCCAATCGTTTAGATTCAAGTTGCCAAGCAATCATAAAACAATACCTTTACTTCTTTTTTTAAATAATTTTTAAAACGGGGGAGAGCAAAGAGAGGGAAGTAAGAACAGACAACCCAAAAAGAACTCCAGTGATTATAGCAGTAGAAGAGAAAAGTCGAAAATAAGCAGCATCAAAGCCACAGTGATGACTCTAGTTGGTGTTCTATTTTCATGTACAGTCACAAAAAAATCCAGATAGTGAAAGAGAGCTGAAATTGAGATAATAACACAAGTGATGTTGCTCCTAACCATCCAAGGACGCAAGAATAGAACTGAAATAATGTTTACAACAGATACTAATTATCTCTCGTATGAGTCTTCCTGTTATTAATTAAACAGCTGCCGCAGAGATTTTACATTATGTGCATTTCAGCAAATTTTATACATTGATAATAGATTGTAATACATTTTTAATGCAATTATGCTGAGCAAAATTGGAATAGCTAATGCGTAACACTCAGATGTTTAAATACTCTCGCGCTGCAGTTTTTCCCCACTGAACAGTTAGCCTTGTAAACCTCTATCCACTGATGTCTGTGGAAGGATGAGAAGTGTTTTCATATGAATCCACATAAGCACAGCGGACCCATCTGGGTGGTATTAACTGCAGGACACAAATCACAAAGGCACCGTTCCACCTGCTCCTCTCCTTCTTCTCTTTACGTCGCCAATTTGTCTCTGAATTCAGCCTCTGGTTGCACAAGCATTTCTGTCATTTATCCTTGTTAAAGATTCTGCACTGTTCGCTTCGCCCTCCTCTTTCGTTATCTGTTCTCTTCCTTCTTGTCTTCTGTGGTAGGCGCCTTCTATTTTCTGTCATTTACCCTCCCTCTGTGCTACCCTTTTCTGAAGCCTTGCACCTGATGATATCTTTCTGCTGTGGTGTTCCCCCTTAAACCTCTTACCAAGTAGAATGGAGCATGTGAAGAGCTGGCATGAATTCCCAAGGCCGGAATTTTTGATTGACGTGTAGAATGGACTCGGTGAGATGAATTTCTGATAGCTATGTGTGCGTGTGCATACGTGCATATGTGCTAGGGTCAGTGGCAGTAAATAGGAGCTGTCACTGAAGTTAGAATTGATTTCTTTCCTATAAAAGAGATAACATGTTCTGTGAGCACAAAAGCAGCTTGGGCGGACAAAAAAAAAAAAAGCCATTTGCACGCATGCTTGGTGGGATAGCTGTGTTGCATTTTAATTTTGTGTAAAAGGCTTCTTTTGATTTTGTTGTTTGTTTTTATTATGAATAAAGTGAGTCCTCTGTAGGGAGTCCAAAGTGTTTGTTTGATGGATTAAAGCTCAATCTGCTGTTAAAGAATGTCCTTGCTGCAGGGAAAGGAAGGCGTTTTTGTGCGTGTTCGTTTACAGGTATGCAAGCCCGTGTGTTAGTGGTTCCTGTACGTTTTAATCTCTTGGTTATTTGTCATCCTCCCTTTCAGAGGTCCTTTCGTTCCTTCAGTAACGATGACCGCCACGTCATGGCGAAGCACTCCACCATCTACCCCTCCTCTCAAGAGCTGGAAGCAGTTCAGACGCTGGTATCCACTGTCGAGTGTGCCCTCAAACATGTCTCTGATTGGCTGGATCAGAGCAGCTGCGATGTCCACAACCAGCTTGAAAGCCAACCAGCAGACAGCACAGAGGAGGACGAGCCTGGTGATGAGCCCAGCGAAGAAACTGAGGATTCAAGTGACTGCTACAGGTAGGCAGAAGAAACGCACGGTGGGGCTTTTATTTATTATTTTGGTTTTTAGTTATCACTTGATTGGTTTTTTTCAGTTAATGGATTATTTTGTCACTCAAACACAACATGGTTGTTTTGTCAAGCCTACATACCGTAACCAAAGACTTTTCTTGTATTACATCAACAAGAGTTTAGTACCTAATGTAATAAACAACATCAGCACAATAATTATCAATCAAGTTTGTCTGTCTCACTACTAAAAATAAAGCTAAAATGTGGTTTTGCCTGGGTGGAGCATGCAGGAGGCATGGACGCATGACATGCACGCCAACGCACGCTGCTACGGACAATGACCTGCCTTATTCTCTGATGTTTGCATTCTCACATTCGGTGCCTCCTAAATGAGTGTTCACTCCTCACTTAAGCAACAAAGTGTCAAATGTAAAAGTTGTGGATTTAGTTTGGGTTGTGTGCAGGGGAACTGACTTCCTAGAGAGATTTCATCACTTTGATCCACCGGGGACTTTACAAAAGATAAGATTGTTCTATTTCTCCCCATGTTGGGGAAGTTCTGTGGTGAATACTTGCATTTATAAAAAAGACAAGCAAAAGTGCAAAGCTTGGGTTTCTTCATCCCTAAGTCAATTAACAACTATTAGATTTGTTGATTATTTGTTTTTTGCGACCTACAGTAGCTGAGTCACTGACAAAAATCTTTGGCACTTATTAGTGTTGTTTACTTCTCACAAAGACCGTTCACGCTAAATACTTTTATATGCAGAAGGAAGAAATGAGGTAAACACACTGGTCCTAGGTAGAAGGAGCATGTGTTGCTCAACAGGAAATAAAACAGCCTCCACTGAATCTTTTTATTAATGGTTCAGTAGTTTCATTGATATGTTGAATTGTCTTGTCTGATCTTATTTTGCTGTGTGAGTTGAAATTTAAGTATTTTAATCTTTCAAACACTTTCCAAACATCGTTTGTTGGAGATTCAGATATTACACAGATGAAAAGAGGTTTGGATCTCCCGTTGAGTCGACTTCATGCCTGCAGTGCAGTTCTGTTTTTCAGGTCTTGCACAAAATTGTAGGTTAATCTATAACAAGGTTATTTTTTCTCTTTCATAGTATTTAACTCCCTGAGAACTAAGCGTGGAGTTTGGCTTTGATATTTACAACTGTTAATTAAAATGTTAATATAAACATAGCTTAAAATCTCATACAAGAGAAGACTTTACGTATTTATTTGTTTATTTTTTGTTAACAGGGAGACCAGCAGTGGCGGGTTGCTGTGTGGAGTGATGAGGATCGGCCTAGTGGCCAAAGGACTCCTGATCAAAGGCGACATGGACCTGGAGCTGGTGCTGATGTGCAGAGACAAACCCACACAGACACTGCTGGACACTGTTTGTCTCAATTTACCCACACAGATCGAGGTTAGAGACACACACGCAAATGCACCGAGGCGTGCGTGCGTGCTTCTCTTGTTTTTTTCCCCTGTCATCCTTTATCTTTGCATTAAACCCTCTATGACGTCAGTCTGGCAAATTTAATCCAGGAATGCACAATTTTTACATCACACTCTTCAATGTCAGAAATGAAAAAGCTTCCACATTTTCCCCCAGAATTCGCCAGCTCTCGCTGTGTTGTGCTTGTGAGTGTAGAGGAGAGTGTCGTGAGTGGTAGCGTGAGCATAAGTAGGCAAGTGACAGCAATATTGTCAAGTGAGAAGTTGAGAGGTGTTTGAGTATGTATGAGTCATGTGTGATTAATACTCTCGTCATTACATCAGTTTCACATTTCCTCATTAATAAGTCATGGCAAAGAAGTAAGGCCCTGACACTTACACATACACTTACAAACACACACAAAATACAGCTCTGTGAAGGACAAGTATCTCTTTTTACAACCTGTGACTTTGACCCCGGTGCCTGTTTGTTTTATAATCTAGGATTTATACCATCTGTTGTTTCAGTTGGATTACACACCATTTAAATTATTTAATTTGTAGGATATACATCATTGCAGCCTGGTGAGGGGATCTGATGGGAAGGAAATGCTTTAGCAATGTAACAACAAATGTAGGGAAACACTTTCCAACGTGGCTGGTGAGTGCAGAAATTACTCAATAAATAAATAGTGCCCCGGTACAACCTCTCTGCTCACAATTACCTTTTGAGCTGGAGATGGAAAAAAGAGCCTGCGTATGTGTGGGTGTGTGCACGCAGAGAAATAATCTCATGTCGCAGCCCAGTGACCAGCGATTTTGAATTTCCCATCAGAGCCAAATGGGATGTAGATGGGCCCTCTGTGACTCATTGCTCATTTAAAGGGCAACGGGAATGCAGACATAAACCGAGATGTACTTGTTTTTGTCACTTATAAAGACTAGGGAGCTTATTTTCTAATGGATGTTGTTTTCTAGGCTTAATCTGGCTTAATCTGGTGGGCTACTCATGGCCAACTCAAGCCTAAATTTAGTTGAAGAGGGTAATGTCTGTTTTAGGCTATTACAAAGGCTCAAATTCACTGTAATTTCAACCATTACCAACCGTTACAGTGCACTGAGTTTTAAAGAGCACGTAACTGAGGCTGATTGGTTCACAGAAGGCAGGCAAGAAAATGATTGGACTCAATTAATGATGTCAGAATTGGGTTTGACAGCGTGGGAGTCTAGCAGACCAGCAGCCCGAATGCTCAGGAACGCAGCAATACAAGCAAATACAGATCTTCCTTATTTGACTTACACATAAGCTTTATTTGACATCCCTGTATTCAATACTTGTAATCACTCATGACTATATATGCTTCTTCTGGGCCTCTGTGTGTGTGTGTGTGTGTGTGTGTGTGTACTGATCCTTGCATGTCTTGTAGTTGACATTAAGCGTGTTTATTTGTTTACGTGTATTCTATACAGTACACGTGTGTCAAGTAACAGTTGTGGCTGCCGCGTATGCTGACACAAACTCGTTATCATAAGTCATCATCTCGTAGTCCTGACCAGCGAGGTCAAAACTAATTAATTTCTTCAGAATGAAGGTTGAATGAGGCACAGTGTGCGCACAGAGAAACAAATGGGTGTAGAGAAAAACACATAAACAGTTTCTGCAGCACCTGTACAGAAGATTCGCCAGCTTTCATCAGATATTATTTGATATCTGTGTCTTCAATAGATTTTACAGCTCTTCCAAAGTTTTATATAAAGGCTATTTGATGATTAAACATGCAGAAATTGGAAGCCTATATTCTATTCTATTCGAGATTTATTTTTTTTTTTTTAATAGAGATTTCTTTTGAAGGGTCCAGGCGATCTAGCTGTCTTGTCCACGGGTGTTTAGATGGTATCCACAAGACTAACTAGTATCACTCATTTATTTTCACATGAAAACTTCCCCTTATTAAATCTCCTGTCATACATGGTGATGATGTTGTGGTCTGCTTAAGCCCGCTATGCTGAAATATATTTTGCTTCTTCATCTCTGCTGTGTCATATTGTGGCCTTGGCCTCTTGACTATCGAATTATGTCTGTTGAAAAACAACAGAAGCTGACAGAAGAGAAATATGAGGTCACGAGCTCCTCGCCTGAGGCGGCCATCTTGGTAAAAACGACAACAGAGCCTAAACTCACTTTGAAGATTACTCTCACCTCACCGGCCATGAGAGAAGACGAGGAGGAAGAAGAGGAGGAGGAAGAGGAACTGGAGGAGGAAGAGCAGGAGCTGGAGAATGGGGAGGAAGGAGAAGAGGTGGTGGAGGGGGAAGTGGAGGAAGAAGAGGAAGAGTCGGAAAGCAAAAGTGGGCGAGGTAGGAGCGTAAAAACAGGAACGTTATACTCTAATTGGCCACACCTCAGCACATGCACAATCAATTGGTCTTTGTGTTAACTATGTATATGTTATTAGAAAAATCCACATTTTTCTTCAGACAAGAGGTTTGACCTCATGAACTGATGCTGACACAGGACAAGACAGGTACAGGCAGAGGTGGGTAGAGTAGCCAAACACCGCACTCAAGGAAACACAATAATATTTCAGAAAAACAAATACTCAAGATCAATTTTAAAAAATGTCGGCATTATTTTACTGATCTGACAGCCTGCCACACAGTGATCACAGTTAGTTGCTTTCAAGTGTATAAATAGAACTTTATTTATGTGACACAGAACTAGTATTGCTAGCAGTGCTTACAGTCATCAAAGGTGACAAAAAAAATCTCAACAAACAAGATACTGCAAGCAAAAATATATAAATGTCAAAAGAAGGAAGCATTAATAATGATCTAAACCCCTGAGGATGACTGGTCCCTAATCTAGGAGCCAAGAAAATGCTCAATCACCACAAATCTCAAACTTTAATGTGAGCCAACGCCAGGAGCAGTGAACCTGTCAGGGCCCAACAGCCCACTAATATGTAGGGGATCAAAATGGCATTGTTCTTAAGAAGTAGTTAAAGGATTAACAGTTTTTAATGTCACTCCTGATCTTCACTGAAAACCTGTTTAGCAAAGCGAGGTGATAAGAGATTAAGCAGCTGAACTTTGGACCAAGTGCAGCGACATCTTGGCTTATGTGTGTTACAATAGCCATTAGTCGATTCTATAAAACAGTGTTTGATTTGTTAAACCTTTTGGGGACACAGTTTGTCAGTAATTCTTAAAGGAGAATTTATTTCAACCTGGATGGTTTTTCATTAAGGTTGTAGAGATTTAGGGTAACAAGGAGCCACACAAATCTGGCAGTCCGTCAGCTGACCAAGTCATTGTTTGTGTGTAAGGGCCTGGATAGAATTTTAGCAACATTGTTCTACATAGCATTCATGTTTTAAATTGCCTATAATTTTCCTTTCCGCTATTGCTAAGTACTTGCTCAAAGGGGGTCATTTGATTTTTGGTGTTTTCTCTGTATTATTGTAGGATCTTTAGAAGCACCTTGAGGCAAAAGCTATTGAATTTGGTGCTATATAAATGAAATTGAATGACTTTTCAAAATATAGAACTTTTCTACTTCATCTGAACAATAAGAGCACTTTATATAACATGCCCCATTCACAAAAATACTTTTTTTTTCATGCCAAATCCTGTGGAAGCCAGGGATCGAACAACCACCCTTCCAGTTAGTAGATCACCTGCTCTACCTCCTGAGCTACAGACCCACTACTCTTTAGTCTGTCTGGTTATTTAAAATTGGAAAGCCAAACTTCAAGAATTAAGGAGAATAAAGTTTGTCCAAGGATGTTTTGTCTCTTAAATCTTCCATCGTAACAGCAGCCATTTCTCATGGCTTGGTTTTAATAAGATATCAGAGCATGTTGCATTAATGCCTGAATTAGTTCCCTTATCCAAACCAATTATTACAGAAATACTCTGCTTCATTTACTCTAGTTACCTAATGACATTTTACAAGGTAATAAAGTAAAATCTGAGCTGAAAAGCTCTGGTGTTCAGTCTGCTAACAACCCATCCCTATTCCCCTGTTTTCATGTGTAGCAGTTACTGGTTATAATTAGTTGTGGGATGCAAGATGGGGAACCAAGGCCAGCAGGCCAGCGAAATCAATAAGCAGCCAGTAGCAAGCTGCCCATCTATCCTGTGGCTCTCCTCCAACTAGACACTCTGGTCTCAGAGAGAGATGAGCGATAGCACGAAGGTTTGCTGTAGATCATTCCAGATGCCTCAGCATGATAGAGAGGACCCCTCGTATTTTCTCACCAAGGGGAACACATCGGTTTGCGCACATGTTCACTCAACTGAAAGGAGGAGGAAGAGGCCACACACACACACATGCACACACACACAGAGTCATATTTTGTAAAAAAAATACCTGTCACACTGGATATCTGTCTCCTCAGATCTATGGCGATCAGATTCTAAAGTGCAGGGTCAAATACTTTTCACATTAACACGTGCAACAGCCGGCATAAACACCAGCGCTTTAAGACCAGTGGCAGTGAACGTTTTAGCTCTATTTGGGCTTCTCAGGAAATGATTAGCAAAATATTAGGGAGATTAATTATCCCTGAAAAAAATTGTTAACAATAACTTCCCATGTTTCTGCGTATGAAGATTGTTTCCATAGGCTATAGCTGAAATGTAAGATGGGTGAATTATGTCTTCTCGGCTGATAACAGGTGATCATTTAATGTGGTACACAGTATTTTCCAGTCACTTTAATCCCATTTGGGAATTGTTGTTAGTACATTTAATTTTATTCATTTGACAAGTTACATTTTTATGCCACAGGTAAATATTTTATTGAATATATGCACATGTTTTGCACGCATGTGTGCGCTTTACTGATGCAGCTCACTTGCTTCGTGTGGTAGAGGTGGTAGGACAGCAAAGGTTTTTTTTTTTATTATTAAGACTTTTAAAAAAAAATCTCCATCTGTACTCAGTAATACAGCGAGAGATGATAAAAGAAGAGCACTGATTGAGAGAACAGTGGGAGGAGGAGCGAGAAGAGAAAGACTAATGATCTGCTCGTAGCTGAGCTGTCCAACACACAGCTGGGTCCAGTCTGACAGACCTTGGGATTTATCACTGAAACATAGATTGCACACTAAGGCAGGAAGGAAGCGCTACACTGAGTTCTCTAACAAAAGATAAACGCTTTCGCTCCGGCACGCATCGGACGCATTTGACATTTAAAATTAATGCCTCTTGAGGCAAGGATTTTCTTTTTATGGGAGACTGATGAGGAAAATATTTACCTAGTTGTGTTTTCATAGAGCCCCAAAGGGCTCTTTAATGTGTTTTATTTTATCTCCAGTTGGTCCCGCACACAATAAAACCTTCTTTGGAAACCCCATGTAACGGCACTCATCCTACACAGCTGCGTTTGATTCAGCTTGCCGTGCATATCATAGACTTTGTGCTGTTTCTCAACTAGCAGGCTGGTTGAGGCTGCACTAACCCAGCCAGCCTGGTGTGTAGGGCGGCATGAATCAAATGCTTACATATAAAAGTACAATGCTCTACTTTTACCAACCATGATGCTCTGACTAAACCCTGCCTTGATCCCTCTTGTGTTGTGTTTGTCTCAGACTGGGTCAAACTATCGTAGAAATTTTTTTTTCTTTTCCTTTTCAGTTCTACTTTAGGAGCGCTTGATTCTGTGTTTGCCCAGACAGGTTGTTGAATTGCTTTCTCTGCACCATCATTTTCTCTATGAGCCTGTGAAAATCAAGTGCACCTTAAGTAATGCAGAAGACAAACAAAACTGCTATTTTGACTCCTGCCTGGTGCAGACTGGATCAAAATAAATAAAATCCTTTTCAAATACATAAAGGAGAGATTGATTTACATTGCTGGGCACAATAAAAATGACTCGATATGCTCCAGCTGTGCTCATACAGAGTAAATCAAACACTCCTTAGGTATTTGTTTGGTGTATGTCTGTGGGGGGGCTCTCCATCCCACAAAGTTGTCTCTTCCTTTGTACCATTGGTTGCTCTGATTCATATATTTCTTCAGTCACTGAGTGGATTTAAAATACTAAACTTAAAATGTGAAATAATAAATAAAAGAATAAACTTTCGAATTCAGTAGCTTGTGCGATTTTCAACACATCTCTTTCTAGGATGGATAGTAAATTTATGATAATACGTTATGCAGTCAACACACATTTGACTCATCCTAGTGTTGAAAATGGCACTCTGTTTAAAGAGTGAGGAGCCCTTGATGAGCATCCATTACAGATCTGTAATCTGTGCAGCGAGTGAGCTGCACAGATTACAAGGAGAGAGCAACTTTATGGCATGAAAAGCACCTTGTATGTACCAAAAATATCCATGCACGTGTGTGTGTATGTACGCTCGCACACACCACTTCGGGTGTGTCTGCGTACATTCACGCGCGCAACACTCAAACACACACACTCGAAGCTGACGTGTGTGTGTTTTACGTTCTCTATATTGGGTTGTTATTGTTTTGTGGCAGTGTTGGGTGCTGCTGCGCAGAGAGTGGAGGCTGAGGAGGAGGAGGAGGGGGAGGTGCTGGATAGACACAGATGTCTGTTGGCCCTGGCAGCGCTGCGACACGCCAAGTGGTTCCAGGTCGGCACCCACTCACTTCCTGTCTTCGTGCCCGATGCTTATTGTAGCCTGACGACTCACCTAGAGAGAATAGTCAGATAGCACCATAGTGCTTGCTATGCATACCCAGGGAGTGTAAATGTACTGATTTTACTGTAATAGTCAAATTGAATGTGTATGTTAGAACAAATGCAAATGCCAATAATGTTTTCTTTCGTTCTCTAATTTGCTTTTTGAGTTTGCAGGATGTTGTTTTGCAACATCATTGGCAAAAAAAGCCACTTTTTACATACCTGCTCCAAAAGTTTAGTGTAGAACTAGAAAAGGGTGAGATTAAAAGCTTATCGTAGGGCTACAAAAGCAATGGTTGATACTTGTTTTTCTTTTTGGCAATTATGTGAACCTGCCTGCTCTGTACAACATGTCAGTGCTTCCCTTCAATTCTCCTTCCATACCCTTCCCCATCTATCTCCCAACTCATTTAACTTATTGACAAAAAAAAAGAAGATAAACAAAAGAAAATAGTGGTAGCTTGTGTATATTCTAGAGACAGACACAAAACACACACAAAATATTAATCAACATAAATGTTCAGTAAACTAATTCAACATCTTCTGCGACGCAGAGTTTCAGAAAGATCCAGTCGCTTCTTCCTGGCTGTGGCTTTGTGTTGTTTTGCAGGCGGTAATCTGTATGTGTTTGAACAAATACCACTTCTCCTGTACTCAGTTTGTTCCCTTCTCTCCTCTCCTTTAATCTTCTTCTTTGCCTCCCTCTGTCTTTCCCTTCCACCATCTCAGGCTCGGGTGAATGGACTCAAGTCCTGCGTCATCGTTCTCAGGATACTAAGGGATATGTGCAATAGACATCCCATCTGGGAACCTCTGAAGGGATGGGTGAGTGTTGTGCTCGCCTTGTTGCCCCTGTGTCTGTATTAATTCTTGTTTGCTAAATGTTTCTTTATTTTTGCAAGTGTAACTGAACTGCCATATACTTATTTAAATGATATTTAATTATTTATCTTCTGTAAATCAAGTGTCTTATGCTGAAAACTAGGCAATGTATGTAAATGAAACAGGTTACAAATGGAGATACTTGTGTAGAAGGTGTAAATACTCTCACTGGACAGTTTAATAGGTACACCTTGCTAATACCAGGTTGGACCCCATTTTTCATACAGAACTGCTTGAATTCTTCGTGGCATTGATTCAACAAGGTGCTTAAAACATTCTTCAGAGATATAAGTCCATACTTTATAATTGAGCATTAGGGTCACATAAATAAAAAAGTAATTAATGTACATTTTGAGAAAAAAAAGTTAAAATAATATTTTGAGAAAAAAAAGTCAAAATGCAACAATTAAAGCTGTTGTTTCAAGTCAAAGAATTGCCACAGCTGCTACCCCCTCTACAAAATGTATTGTGCAGAAAAGTTATTGACATTGTACCTCAGACTCAGTTTTAGTGACATGGAAGTTGTTTCTCTTTTAGCACATAAACACAGTGTGGTGATAAATGTTGAAGAGATGGTGCAGAAAGCTACATCTGCTACATCTGGTCAGAAGAAAGAAAAAAACGGTGATCAAGTTGTTTCACAAACTCATTTACACAAAGCAATCTGTAGAGATTATATTAGCCCTAGCAGTTGTTTGACTCAAATCTCTACATTTTGACTTTTTTCTAAAAAAAATATGATTTTGAGTTTAATCAGGAAATTTTGATTTTATTGTCCAAATTAGCACTAATATTTTTGTTTCTTAATGTGACCTTCATACTCCTTCATAACTTATCACACAATAGCCGCAGATTTGTCAGCCACTTACACCAAATTCTGACCCTATACCATATGAATGTTGCAGCAGAAATGAAGACTCGTTAGACAAGATAGCTTTTTCTTCTGTTCTGTTGTCTAATTTTTGGAGATCCCATACAAACTATAGCCAAACTATTTGGAGTGTTGTGCATTCATAGACACTCTATTGCATATTTCAGTTGTAAAAAGTGGTTATTTGAGTTTGCATTAGGGTTAGGGTTCTCCTCTGGCATCAACAATCCTGGCCAAGCCCATTTCTTTAAAGTTTAGAGATAGTTGTGTGGGGAAACACACAACACACACCAGCAGATCATCAGTTTCCGAAATACTTAACCAGTCCATCTAGCATCACCAACCATGCCACATTCAAAGTCACCTACTTTCTTCCCCATTGCGATGCTCAGTTTGAACTCGATCCCTAAATGCACTCAGTTGCCATGTGATTGATTGAACAGGCGTACCTAACAACACATCACCCACATTTCTTTATTATTGCACGCTCATCTGTTTTTATGTCAACTTTTTTGCAGCCCTTGGAGCTTATCTGTGAGAAGGCCATTGCCACCTGCAACAGACCCCTTGGGGCAGGAGAAGCGCTGCGCAGAGTCATGGAGTGCCTGGCCTCAGGCATACTGCTCCCAGGTACGTGGTGTGGTGTTTTCATGAACGGATGTGTGATTGCAAAGATTTGAGTAGACGAGGATGTGTTTTCATACAGTTTTCTGGCATTTCTTATGAGGAGAGCTGAATAACGTTCTTAATGTGGGTAGATGAGGAGATATATTGCAGCTCTGCTTGACACATTTTTGAGCTGTTTTTAAGAGAGGTCAAGACATTATGAATGACCCAGCAGAGCACAGCTGTCTGAGGCAGGTCATCATTATGGAAGCATCTTAATTAGAGCTAGCTTAATGGCTTCTTTGCAAAGTGTTCTGCATCACTGGGTAAAATTGTCTTTGAATAAAGCTAATTTACTTTGAAAACCAGTGTTCTCCTCTCGGATTGGTGCTTTTCAAGTGCCTACTTTAAAGGACTGAAAGGAGCTATTTAAAGTGGCAGACTGGAAGTTTAACAAATTGCAAATAAAAATAACCCATGTTAATTCAAAGGGAAATGTATTCCACACTAGAAGGAGAACGTTTATTTACCCACAGGATGTTTTTTTCCATTCATTCTAGTTCTCAAGATTTTCACTGTCTCTTTTAAAAGTGAAGCCCAATTAAATGCTGCTGAGCTGCACCGTCGGCGCAGAAAGTGACAATGACTGACTTAGCATGTCTGTGTGTCATCTTCTGTCACTTCCCCCAGGAGGCCCAGGTTTACACGACCCATGTGAGAAAGAGCCAACAAACACACTCGCCAGCATGACTGACCAGCAGGCTGAGGACATTACCTTCAGTGCACAGGTACACACGTACAATGTAGTTTGACTGTGGCATTGATATCACCCAGTACTTCTTGCCCTGAGCTGGCAGTGTGTGGGAATCACTCAGCAACATGCCCATTAGCAAGACAGGCAGACCTCAATGCTGCCCCAACCACTCATTCTGCACACACACATACGGGCACGCACGCACACATACATTCAGTCACCAGAAAGAGATGTGCAGTGCCGCATTTTAATGATTGGTGTGGGAAACTATTGCCATTGCAAGCCATAAATCCATCTCTGACACCTGGAGGACAGTATTTATGCGCGTGTGATGTGTGTGTGTGCGCGTGTGCCGTCGTGTCCTTCGACCCACACACACTCGAGTGAGCAGGGCAGCCTCTGAGCCTCGTGGCTTAGTGAATCTTGCCGTCCATTTCCTTTTGAAGGCAGCCTGGACGAGGCTGGAATGTCAATGGGGATAATTGCATTGGAGCAGATACAAGAGCAGATAGGAGAGAGGGAGCTGTTCTGTCAATGAGCTGCACCAGGTGTCATTAATATCTGAGACACTCTACCCCCACCCCACCCCCACTAATAGATTTATATTAGCAGAGTCTCTGTGTGCCATTTGGTTATCTGTTTGTGTTGACTGGGATGTGTGCAAGATGCTGAGCGTGATAAGTTAACATAAAGACAAACAAGTCGTTATGGTTAAATGTGGGTACAGTTTTGGTGCTGTGGGGTGAAAGATAGGAAAGTGTTTCTTTTTTCTTTTTTTTTTAAACTGCATATTTAGAAGTTTTCTCAACGCATTCTCCAGCTTTATACTCCTGAATATTGCAGATAAGTTAAATGTTGTAGGATATTTCTACTCTCTTTATTTAGACTTAAACAGTAACTCCACCAGTTGCAGTTCCTTTTTAATGTTCCATACTGTTTTAAAAATCGTTTATTAATGTTTTATAATGCTAATAAACATCTTGAATACTGCACGATGTGCCTCTGTTAACATCAAATCTGTCCTGGTTCAATTCCATTTCTCAGCTTTCATCATCTTTCTTTTATTTTATTGTGTGTGATTTCTGTTCAACAGCACGCTCTCAGGCTCATGGCGTTCGGACAGATCTACAAGGTGTTAGAGATGGAGCCTCTTCCCTCAAATAAACCATCACAGAAATATCCGTGGTCTGATAAAGAAGGTGTGTACTTTTTATTCCCCATTACTGTTTGTCTGCCCATCCAGTTCTGGATCAGACAAGGCCTCGGCTGTCTTTTCACACTTTTTATGACCTTTCTGGGTGTATTATGTGTTTTCTATACACTGCTGCAGCATCGCCAGCAGCCTCAGCAAGGCTGACATATTAATCATAATAAAACTAGCTTCAGTGGTGTAGGTATGTTATATACATTTTTTTCTCAGTTTTTTTACTGACCCTGTCTTCGGTGCCACTCTAAGGATGTTAGCTTTAGTGAAATTGCTTTAGGCTGTGCATGCTTTCTGCAGGAAAAGGAAAGACTCACAGAAATCTCATAAGATCTTGAGCTGGCACATAGCCAAAGTGACTTTCGTGGAAAATCGAATCGGGCCTTTTGAAATTTTGATGCTGACATGGAAAAAGCATTTATGGATTAAGGTGCACGTAGGCCACGATCTAGTATGTCTTCCTCATTGTTTGACTTGTTTGCTGGTCTGCCTGTCGAGCTCTGTTTATCTTCTCTGTGTGTTCAACCGTCCTGTGCTTGTTCTCTTGTATCGTTTGTTCTCTGTGACATTGCCTATGTATGTTTCTGTCATACACAAATGCCTCATGTGTAAGTTAACATAAACATCTCTTGTAGTTAGTGATTGATTAGTAATTCTCTCCGTGTTTATCTGTGTCTCTCGACTTTAGGGTTAGGTTTGAAGAGGCCATATGAAGATGGAGCAATGGATGACAAGGACCTCATCAAGAAGATGAAGAGAAATCTGAGAAAAGGTACAAGGAGAAAGACAAGTCTAATATTATAGTCTGCTTGTTATATTTTAAAGCCAAACAGTGTGTGTGTGACTACAAATATATTATATTAGAAAATGTTCTGTCATCACTCGATTTTCATGATTTTATCTACAGAGAAGCCTTGCTTCTCTCTTTTCTTTCTTCATCTTTGTTACTCCCTTCCTCCTTTTTTCTTTCCTCTGATGCTATTGATTGTTAACATTTTAGTAGGCCACCCGACCATTCCTAGCCCTTTCTTTGTACAAAGAGAAGATGAACCACAGCTAATGGAGGCAGAGAGGCATTTCTATATATTGGCAAAAAGGAGGAAAGTGATTAAAGAAGAAAGGCACCTTTATTTCTCATAAAAACAACTTGGCAGAATGCTGAAAACCATTACAAATTACCCTGATTTTTCTCTACTCTGTGCAATTTCAGTTCATAACTGTTACATTACAGCTATTACATCTACCCTGGTTTGCTATATGTCTTACTATTGGTCACTCTTACCTGTTTTTGGCCTTAGTCCTGGACAGTAAAGCCATAGACTCCAACCAGCCAATGAACGCCCTGATGCGGCTGAACCAGATCCGGCCAGGGCTACAGTATCGCCTGCTGTCCCAGTCAGGACCGGTTCATGCTCCAGTCTTCACCATGTCTGTGGACCTAGATGGAACTGTTTATGAAGCCTCTGGATCCTCTAAGAAGACTGCAAAGCTTCATGTTGCAGTCAAGGTAAGCTTGATTTTTGTGTTTGATTACATTAGTGTATGTATGTTTTTTAACATTGTTGGTTAGAAATCCAACACCACAGCAACGAGGTTCTGAGTTCAAGTTGCTGGCTGCTGCCTTTCTCTGTAGCAATTGTAAGCAATTGAGTGCGAGGGATGTCTCTATCTCTATATGTTAACCCTGTGGCAGACTGGCATTGTGTCTAAGGTGCACCCCACCTCCCACCACATGACAGCTGGTATAGGCTCCAGCATCACCATGAGGATGGATAGATAAACATATAGAGAACACAATGAAATGTAAAAAATAATCCTGTTATTAAACAATGATTTCCAATGCCTCTTGTGGTTACTGTGACCTAATGCCTGACATAAGCATTCACTTGGACTCAAGGATGAACTGACTAAAGGTCACTATGACCTCAAAACCTGTTTGGATTTCCACTCAACAACACCTTTGCCATTATTCAGTGCCATAACGGAGGAGCAGAAGATTTAGATTGTGAACGCATTTCACATTTGATCAAATGCTGAAATATTTTTGGGGACCACCAATTCAAGTCTTCAGGCCACATGCCGTATAAGTCTGGACGAACACGAATTTAAACTCCAACTTGACAGGTTGGCAGAAGCCCGAGGCCCCAAGGTGGTAGTTCCAGTTGGCTCCCTGAAAAACTTTATAAGCTCCAGCTGATGCCAAACCTGTGCGGCTACAAAAATGTTTTTGCCTGCGTACACCTGCTGATGTGTTTGTGTGTGCGAGGAAAGATGGAGGTGGGCAAATCCATGTAATCCCAAAGTGGTTGTGAACAAAGAGGCTCTCCAGAGCACAGAGCTGGGATAATCCGCTGTCCGCTCCATTCCCATAAAAGGCTCTTTCTCCCCACTTCTCCTTCTTTTCTATTCTCCTTCTTGCTCACTTCCTTTCTCTCATGTGCTCACCTTTTGATCTCTCTTTCTCGCCTTCAGTATCTTTACCTCCTGCTCTCATACATATGGTCTTACTTTAGGGGCTGGTTGAGCAGCTGTGACACAATCAACGTCCTTCCCTCCTTTCTCCTTTGCCCGTGTGCCGTTGTCTTGTCAAGGACTTATATTAAAGTGAAATGATACTCAAATCAGCTAACAATTGTACAGCCGCTGCATTAATACTGCAGTATTTCTACCTCAAGAAGAAATATTGGTTGCAAAAGATTCTCAGCATGCTTGTTTAACTTGTTCTTTTTTGCCTGATTACACTAATGCAGTCTTCTCAGATTAAACTGATCTGACATAAAGGCAAATAAATGAGTTAATCAGAAATCATGTTCGTATTGAAAAAGCAATGTAAGACTGTTTGATTAGTCACTTTAAACATTTTATTTTTCACTTTGTTGCTTTAATGCATATTAGCTCTTTTATGTGTTTTTGCCTGACTTTTTCATTCCCAGCATGTCCTACCTTTATTTTTACATCCTTGCCTTCGATCTCAAGGTTCTCCAGGCAATGGGCTACCCGACTGGATTTGACTCAGACCTGGACCCCATGAGTTCAGACGAGAAGTCGGACAGTGAGGGGAAGAGCGAGACCTCCTCGCACACTAGCAATAACCCAACACACTCCTCGGACAGTTCCAACACGCTTGAGGTAGGAAATGAGAAGTGTGTGTATCAAGAAAATCAAAGCACACACTCAGTTCAAATGATTTTTTCAGTCTGGTAAATTTTGATCTGATTTGAGCTATTGAAGCGTAACAGGAAGTCAGTGTGGTTTAACATGAAACGTACCTAAAGAACTGACATTTTCATTGCTTTCCTTCATCTCCCATATTAACTGTCATATTTGGGTTTTTTTTAAAGTGGGTTCATTGATTTACAAAATAAGTTAATTCAAATACTTTTTCACTCTCCAGGTGCGAACTCAGGGTCCCATACTGACAGCAAGTGGAAAGAATCCGGTCATGGAGCTAAACGAGAAGAGAAGAGGCCTCAAGTATGAGCTCATCTCTGAGAGTGGAGGCAGCCACGACAAACGCTTTGTCATGGAGGTGAGAGAAAAAATTGTTGTTATAGATTTTGTCAAAGGCAAAAGTTAAAAAAAAAAATTGGCTAACATATAAAAAAGTGCAAACATCTTGAATAAAAACATTGGCTTTAATGCTTGTTAGACTAGTACAAATTCTGTTTTTATCATATATAATACATTTCTATTTATAGCTGCACATTTTTCAATAATTCAGTGCACTTATTTCCTTATGTTTAAAGAAATGAGGTCTCAAGCCTAGTGCGCAGTGTTGTACACAACCAGAAACAGGCTCGTCACCCGGTAGAGTCAGTGGGGTGGTTTGTTTTCCGACATGCCTGGTTGCTCCATCGCTCTGCTGATTGATTAGCAGGCCTGCTTGACAGCAGGGCATCCTTAAACAAGCCGTCCTGTTCAGCAAGACTCGCTGGCTGACTCACTGATGACTTCAAAAAAGGTTGCCTTTGGCCCACATTGTGGGATTTCTGGCTCTAACAGATTTGTATTATATAAAGAGTGTGAATACCTGGAAAAAGACCTACATCAATAAAATAGGAACAGAGAGAATTCATTGTTTATAAATCACTGCAGCCCCAAATTGTAGTGTGTTTCTTATTCCCTAAGCATAAAACCCATTTCTGTGAATATTTGTGTGCATTTTAGGTGGAGGTCGACGGGCAGAAGTTTCGTGGGGCAGGCCCCAACAAAAAGGTAGCAAAGGCCAGCGCTGCCCTAGCAGCTCTGGAAAAACTCTTCTCTGGTCCCAACGCAGCTGCAAACAAGAAGAAGAAGATATTGCCTCAAGTAAGAAGAGACGCTCTTACACACCACAACCAAGACACAGAAGTCTCTGATTATATCTGAAGCATATACATTTAGACTAAAACAACAATAAACTATTAAACCAGCCTTTCTGTCCTATTTTGCAATACTGTTATACTCCATTTCTGGTCAAAAAACAGTTGGAGGGTTTGCCCAATCTGTTCCTCTATCAGTAATCAATAATACTGTGTTTAGACTGATTTAACATGTTTAACAGATCAGTGTTGTTATGAGATCACACCTCTTCCACTTATGTTGTCAATAACCCTATTTCCCCGTATAGATCTGTAAAAAAAACGAGAACCAAACGCATTAGAACGTTGTCAGTGTTTGATTTGATATCTCCTACTGTACCACTGCATTCATGCAAACACACATCTTTCTAGCTTTACGGCAAGCTTCTGATCTTGGCATTGTGATTGCTAATATGTGTACTCTGTGCCTGTGTTCAGACCAAAGGCGCCCTGGCAGCAGCAGCAGCAGCCTCAGCAGTAGCAGCTCAGGTTGCCAGAGGAAGAGGGCGAGCGGCCCTCGCAAGAGGAGCCTTCGTCAGTGCAGCTGCACCAGGATATGTCACTCCAGGTAGTGAAGGGATTCTGTGTCTTGTTATGTGACAAAAAAAATCACCAGTTTGCAACACAGTAAATATTGCATTTGTTGTGTTTAGATATGTAGGAAGGCATCTATGCTTCCAGGAATAAATATAAATCAATAATACACAGCTAACTCAGTTAACCACTTAAAATTTTGCATCGTAATCTTAATTTTTCTTCTTAAAAAATGCACATCAGATTATACTGGATATGGTTTTTAACTCAAATCTCTGTTCCCACCTAAGCTTGCTGATTTCCCCTTTTACCACTGTACACAATTTCTTGGCCTTAACTGTATTTTATAATATTATTATGCTTTTTGACATGACAGTTTCTGCAAAGCTGGCATTTTCTGTTTTTCTTGGCCTTAAAATTCTGACATTTGCCTCTGCTTTAGGCCGCCTACTTATTTTTCTGTGGTTAAAAAAAAAACATGTTTCCCTGTAGTTGTATTGCAAAATATCACAAATACCCTACAGTTACTTATAGAAAAGGGAATAGCAGTAATTTGTTGAGAGCTGATAAACCGTGCGGCATAAAATCCACTGCAAAATTTATCGTCATTATGCTTGAGAAAGAGTACAGCATCTAGTTAGATCTGATTCTTTAAATCCACAGCTGTCTGCTGAAATTCAGAGTGGCCAAAATAGTCATCTGAAGTTACACAAACGTGTGTTAGTTTTGAATTTAACAAGTGCAGAATTGAATTAGACCTTGTAACCTCTTTCCCAACAGGCTTCGGGACACCGTATGGCTACAGCCCTGCTGCAGCAGCTGCTCCTGCGTACGGTACGTGCCTCTTCACGTCCATTCCTCATCAGCTCAAGCCTCCTTTTTCCATCTGTAACCTCCCTCCATCTCTCTCTCCCTCTCTTGCTCTAGCCATTTGTGGGTAAATTAATGAATCTTCAGTAGGTTTACACTTACAGCCCTCCTCCTCGACTGCTTTTTATATCAATTCCTTCTCTTTTCTCAAAACGGCTTTAAAATCTTGACCCCCTTTAAGAGTTAACATTGAATCTCTTTGTTGTCTTGCTGCAATCAGATCTGTGCTTTGGCTAACTGTCCACTCAGCCCTTATGTGTTAATCTGATTGTTGCCTCTCACACCATCATCTCTTATGGTTGGACGGCTGCTCTATCGGCACAGAGTGCTGTCGTCTGTTTCAGGCTTTCATCTAAAATCACACAAAAAACAATCCTGATTGTGTTTATATGAACACACCTGCAGTCATTGCCTTCGAATTATTTAAATGCAAATAAAAAAAGAGTAGAAAACTATAACAAGTATTTGAATAGTTACCTTGTTTCTTGACTTTTAATAACCGGTTTTTAACCTGAGCCCTCTCTGTAGAGCCATCATCCGCATTTCTATTTAGATTAGCAGAAGGAATAGCACGAGTTCCAATTTTTTTGCAAGTGCTTTTAGCATACACACCATCTTTCCATCGGTAGGACTACTGCTACACTGTTTTCTTGTTCTCAGGACATAATATATACTTATACTTGACCTTCAATAGCATAGGTATTGGGGAAAAAACCCGCTCCATACATATAAGACTGAGTCTTGTGTAGTGGGACTTCACATGTAGCACTAGGTGGCCACGCCGTCCATCCTACAGCCTAGTTTGAAAGGCTCTTATGTGCTAGAAGAAACTACCTTAAGGGCCCCAGGCAGATTTGCCCCCCCCCCCCCCCCGCACCCACCCG
>VUQR01025202.1:0-17724 GCA_015108515.1 Hemichromis elongatus | reverse complement strand
CGGCCGGGTTTCCCCCCCCCCCCCCCCCCCCCCCCCAGAGAACCCAGCATGCCTGAAAATGAAATCCACCTCAGTTATATGTTTATGAAAGCTGGAATCCAGTGTCTGTTTCAACAGTTTTTTACATGTTAGTGTGACACCTATGCTTGCTAAAATAGTCTGCATCACTGGCACTTTCAAATAATTATTGTTTACCAAAAACAAATGACATCAGTAGCTCGCCTCATACTAAGCAACTGAAAAACAGTGGTGCATAACTAGGCTATTAAATGCCCTTCATGTGCTGTGGAAACACATAAATAGCTGCATACTGTGTGCAGCTTTACTCATCAGAACATGCCACGTATCCTGGCTTGTATAACTAGTCCTGACCTTGAACTTGCTCTGCACCTTCCCACAAGTAAGTAGGAAGTTCAGTGGAGATAAAAAAAATATGCATTGAACTGGAGAAAAATATAGACATGAAATGTTTCATCCTCATAATTTGCAACAGCACAACGTTTGATATCTCTCTTTAGTGTTTTCAGGGTAGTCTCCATCTCTGCACTTGTATTTGGACTCTGAAAAAAAATAGCTCTGTAGCAAAAAAATAGCAACTTTTGGCTGCTCGCTTATTCACAGGGGGTCACCACAGCAGGTAGCGCTGCGTGTTTGATTTGGCAGATTTTTACGCCGGATGACCTTCCTGATGCAACTCCAAAGTCACTTGTGTCTCCTCACAGTTCAAAAATAATCCTTATTTCCCTTCTAACAGGCCTTGGTGCAGCCTGATAGTTAGTATTGCTCTAATCAATGTAAGGCCACGCTTACTTTAGGCTTTCTATCTTATGATTATTCCAAAAGCTATCGGATTTATTACTACAGTGTCCATTACAGAACAACGTAAACACCAGCTTCTGTTTCATTACCTATTTTTTCAGTTGGTTCTTTGTCTTTATTTTACCCCTCGATTCCTAATTTTAAAGCCTTGATCATCATTATTAACATTACCAGTGTAGCGTGATTGTTGCACTCAAGAGTAAATTATCTGGTTAGTCACACTGACTAAAGCATATTTTAAAAATTCTAGTCCAACCTGGCATAATTATTACTGCCTTTGAAATTTCACTCAAATAGTGGTATTCAATCTAGAAAAACGCTTGATTTGTCCAATCTGATTGTCTGAAGGCCCTGCCGGTCACCATATTCTAGATCACAGTAAATAACTGGGGAATGTGGAATTAACACTTAATTAACAGAATTATACTAAAACAAAATTAAGCTTTAGCTTGCTTTTAAACTCCAGCTTTGTCTAATGTGGTAAACCACTAATAAAGGCTGTCACCTCGTGTGCATACATTCCTGCTTTTTCTCACTCAGTTACACTTCTGCCTCTGGGTACCTGCTTGTCTAGTGTGACGGGTGTTTGATGGACATGCTCTTAGCATAGTGAGCATTGGTTATTTGTTCCCCAGGACTCATGCAGAGCTATGCTCTTCTCATGTCTCCCCTCTAGGTTTGCCCAAGAGAATGCTTCTGTTGCCTGTCATGAAAGTGCCCGCCTACCCCGTCCCTCACTACCACTTCTTTTAGCATAAGAGACACGCCATACCAAAATGCACCTAGGTTTTCTGTAGAAGGGAGACAGTTTTTTTTTCTTTTTCTTTTTTACAGTATGACGAAGGGGAGAGGATTAAGGACTTGAGCTGAAGATTTGTAAAAGTGCTTTTTTGCTTATTTTTATTGTTTTTGGTTCCAAAAACTTTTATGAATAATAAAAACCCTGCAGGTTTAAAGTTCTTAAGATATAAATACATTTAAAAACTTGAAGGATTTGTACTGTGAATTGTTACCTCATTCTATTAGTCTAAATAATATAAATATAAATATATATATATATATATATATATATATATATATATATATATATATATATATATATATATAAATAAATAATTTTGTTTTGCTCTTTCTTTGCTGAAGACGATGATATTCTTTGCAATATGACACACACAACACACATATTCTGTGTACAAAGTCGATAATGTGAGCTGTGTGGAAGATGTATAGTAATAAATCATCAATGCTGCAAAATAAAGTTTATCTTCAGTAAAAGCTGAACAGCTCCTGTTGTATATCTCATTTAAAGGCTTTCAGCTACTAAGGAACTTAATAGATTAACGCCTTCCTCTTTGGCTCTGTTTGTAGAGATATTTATCTTTTTATTTATTTTTAAATCTGCAAATAGTACTGTTAGTATCAAGCTTTAATATTCCAAGCTCATGCATTCACAAATATTGAATTTCAGTACCTCGTCACCTCTCAATTCATGTCTTTGACCTTCAGCTTAAAGATTACTCAGAGAAAAAAGACAAAGACGACAAATGATGGATTTAGAACGCTCTTGTTAGATCCTCCATCTTGCATTCAGCTGCACGATCTCATTACTGCATGCGTAATTAATATTCGGCAGGTTTCCCGCAGCTCTCGGAGTTAACGCCTACAGTATTGTATTTGTTGTCATGTAAGCTAACGGCAGTCTTTTGCAACAGAAGAACACTGACAATGCTTAAGAGGAACTCACTAGCATAAATCATCCTAAAAATAATAAACATAATAGGTTCTGCACAGACATTTAAATCAGTGTTTTTCATTTTTCCCTGACATTCGAATTGTAGCTCCATCAAAAATTCATGTTGATCACTGACATTTGCATAATCAAAAGCATGCAAATGAAATCATACTTCACCGTTAGCATTTTCATGTTGTTGTTTCATAATTTTCAGTGTCATTGCCAGTATCATTTGTTGTGTTTGCTCATTTTTTTCCCTCGATGCTAAGCACCAGCACCAATCATACCCCTAAATCCTGGGCTTAAAACTATACTCTATAAGATGACGGTAAAGAAAAAAACAGTCTTTACAAGTAATAACTAAGAGGAAAAGGTAAATATAGTGCAGTGAAGGTAAAACTCAAGCTTATTCCATCAACACACCAGTCAAAGAGTGCCAATCGAGACAGAGTTCAACTCGTGGCCCTTCAACCACGTCTTGGTCATCCAACCAGCAAGTGATAACCACACCCCCTTCGAGGACGTCTCCATGGTTACGGCTATGAGGCGCAGCCATTGGATTAGAGGACCCAATGTCTTGTCCAATGGTTGGTTGAGCTCCTCTGAGTTATTATAAAGCCCTTAAATAATCTCTGTCCTTCTGAGATGTTAACTTCAATCTTACACGATTGAAGACTATTTCCACTTCTTACATTTTGTGTTTGTTTGATTTTTTCTCTTTTTCTTCTTTTTTTCAGGTTGATATTATTTCAATGCATAAACACCCAAAGATCCATTGAGAATATTTAATGGTTTTGATATTTAGGGAAATATGCTTCCTGGCTTTGTTGCACTGTAAGCTACATTAGTTTAGCATAAAGACTGTAAGCAGGAGAAACAGCTAGCCAAGCTAAGCTCAGGAGCTGGCATGGTAAAAATGTTAAGAGTGGCTGAAATTAAAGTAGCAGAAACCAAATGATCATGATTTTTAGTCTCTTACTTTGTACACCTATACAGGACATGGACATCGAATCCTCAGGGGTGCCCAATTACATCTGCCACCTGGACATCAGCAGACAACCCTTTGAGTCTGATTGCAGGGTGGTGCAACCAAGGATGAGGCTTGTTCTAGGACTGCGTAGTCTGGGTTAAAACCTTGGGTTTGTTGTTGTGTTCTCAGAGCCTTTCCTTAGCAGTTTTTGCAGAGTGATGAGGCCCACTGTCTTTCTATCCTATCACAACAACCGACCCAATGAGACGGACCTGTTTTAATATTCTGACTGGAAAGTGTACATTTTTACAGAAGCGTAGAGCTGCCACCCAGGCAAAAGAAAAATAAAAGTGTATATCACATTATAACGTATAAAGTTTATTGTCCTAACAATATACCTTTCACGTTTGAAGAATATAATATCACATTATTGCAATATAAATAATTATCACATTCGTAAAATATAATATTTATATTGTGCAAAAGGTTTTTGTTATAACGTGATAATTATGTACATTGTTATAACGTGATAGTATATTGTTAGAACAATAAACTGTTCACATTAAAATGTGATATACTACTATTTTTCTTTTGCCTGGGTGGCAGGTCTACGCTTCTGTAAAATTCTTCTAAAGCAACCCCACAGCCACAGGAGGTATTACAGATCCTGATAACACAGTTTTCACACTGTGCGTTAAATAAACTGAAAGTGTAGCTATTAGTCTTCCTGGTGCCCCTAGATGGATTTTACATTTTTTGGAGAGAGAGAGGCTCGTCGTTTCCCCGTTTCTAGTATTTTTGCTAAACTAAGTGTCCTTTGGATGCACCTTCATATTCATTAGACAAGCAGCATTGATCTTCTCATCTACTTATCTACCAGAAAAGCCATTAAGAATATTTCCCAAAGTGTTTTAACTATTGCTTTAATTTATTATACAGGACATTTCTACACACATTTCTACATTTTAAATACTCATATAGTTATTATACTTATATAACACTTAAAAAAAGAAGCAGAAGTTTGTAAGAAGTGTACTAATTAGTCAATCTTTCTTTTTCTCTGGTCTTCATCACTACAGGTGGTCTGTTTATTGACAATCCTTTCTACCAGCCACGCACCATCGCTCCTTTTATCATTCATCTGGGTCCACAGGATCTCTTCTCTGACTTCTAGAGGCAGCACATTGTTGGAGCCGCTCTTCACACTTACCTGGCTGCACACATGCCCATCTGTTTCTCCGTCTAATGCGGGCTGCCTTTGAATCCCGGCTGATGGATTCACACATTCAGAACGGTTTCGGTTTGATCAGCCTACTGAAGAAACTTTCTTGCAGATAGAATAAAAGAAAAGGCAGAAACTATCTGACCCATTGACCGAGAGGCACAAAGAACCTCTTTCTGTTTTCTCGTCTCTTCACCCAGATTATCTCCTCAAAGGAGAGCGACTTTACAACAAGCAATACTCGGATTTTACGAGAAATGTTCAGCTATGACCGTGCGAGGCTGGGCTGGTCTTTATTTTAGCAATACACCTGAACTCCTCTCTTTGAGCTTACTTACTTGAGAAGATGTGAATGTCCATCAAAGTTTTACTCAACACAGCATTGCAATAGCTTATTTTGATTGTATATTCAATGTATGTGTGCGTGTGGCTATAATATAACATATATATATATATATATATACATATATACACATATATGTATGGTGTATTTCTAAAACAATGTGTTGACAATATTAATATATGATGATGTATTTATGTAAATACTCTATAAAATATAACTATTGTTGTTATAAATTATTTTAGAATTATAAAGTGTAATGTAACTGTAATATCACAGTATAGCTTTCTTCCAATTTTATATACACTGAGCAATTGAAGCTAGTTCTAGGAGATGCAATATTATCTTTGGTATTCCTATAACCTGTGCTGTTAGAATAATAATGCTTCCTTCTTTCCTTCCTTCCTACTTTTCTTCTATCTTTGATGTCTTTCTGAGCCTTTCTGAGCACGCTCTCTGCTGCCCGAGGTTTGTTTACACGGCCCGGACCAGAGGTGCTCGCTACTGAACACACTTCTAATCACACACCTGTCACACACACACACAAACACACACTATTCCTGTCAGAAAGCACATTTTCTATAGTCTCACTGCTGGCAGGGAATACTGTTGTTACAGTATGTGTATGCTTGGATGTACACAGTCCTCCCTCTTCCATTAATGGACACACCACCACCTCAGCACAGATCACACATCAGCTCCGTCCCGTAAGCCTTATAGGGACCAAAAGCACAGCTCACTGGCACTTCACTGCAGACACACACATTCACACACATTGTTTCCTCCAGCTCTCTGTGGCTGTTCTCTGCTGTATGGAAGTGATGCTGCTGGTAGCGAAAACACATGAGCATCTTACAGGTTGGGGAAGATGCAATACAAATTAATATTTGTGACTGTTTTTTCACAAAAATGTGATTTGGTTCATCACAAGTTTAGACTGAGAATGCAGTTATTGAAGTATATTTAATCATCGTTGCGAATGGATGCAGTTATTAGTGTCAAAGCTGTCTTTGGCCTCATGTTACCTTACCTGACAGTAAAGGAAGGAAACTGAGCCTTTCGTATCATCCCAACGTTTTGAGTAGTCGATTGTGTGGTGCTAGCATTATAGCACATAGTAAACTTATGTCGTAAAATTGCTGAAGGTTTAGGTAACTCTGTTAATTCCTAAGCAGTTTGTTCAGATGATGCTGTTTCAATTTGATTTTGCAGCATCAAATCAAGCACAATCCCTCCAGATCATCTTAGTGCCAGCCCACGTCAGCTGGTTGTACACAGCCAAGGGGTTAATGTCATGTAAAGTTTACTGTTTGATGCCGTAGTCACTCTGACCTAGAGACTGGTAAATGACCCCATGGTTTGTGGTTGTTTTGGTTGCAAATGAACCTCTCCCCTTTCTCAGTTTACATGACACTTATTTCATGTTCACTACCGTATGGCCAGCAGTCGGTGAGTGTTTGCAGACAAATCTGGTTCTGCATGCAAATTACAGGCAACCTGTTAGTGATGATTTGAAAGGAGGTTTTTGGTACACCACCTTGTCTATGATCAATTTCACCTTGCAATGGCCGTCAACCTTCACTCAACACACACATTTTTCCCTGGCTACGGAAGGTTGCCTGTCTCTAGGCTTGGGTGGCTTTTGCACCTCTGCAGGCCACTTTGCAGACCACTTTCACCCCAAAACCACATTTCATTCGGTATCTGATTTAATTAGTGCATATGTAATCAATATGTTCAGTGGTTTAAGACTTTTTATTGATGGCTGCTCCATACAAGGGATCTTGCCCACACCACCTAATGTAAAATCTCCGTTGCCGTGCACGATGTTTGGTGGGGGTTTTTTGGGTTTATTACCTGGTTCTGAAGGTTTTTCACTGCTGTTCTTTCTTATTTTTTAGCCTTAAGTAGAGAAGAGATGTCAGTCAGCAGAAGCTACAAAATGTGCATCAAAAACCTTTGATTCTCCTCACATTCGCCTTGATCTGGGCACAAGTTTGATCTCCTGTGTTTCTGCTGGCTTTGATTGAACAAAAAAATGACATCTGAGAAAAAGCCGATAGACACAGCGTGACTCTAAAGTCAGCGTTTCTAAACAATAAGTCGAATTAGAGTGAGATTTTGCGACATTGCTGCACTGAAAATGAAAAGAACTTGACAACTTTTGCGAGGATGGTGATAATTGTTGTGCCAAGCTTTGACTGAGAGGCCGGGTAGCAAAATAGAGACTGTTGTGTACTTCCTGTTCCCATAATGTGTCTATAATCTGTAATACATCGTTATTAAATCTTCAAACTTTCATTTACGGTTGTTTGAAATCCTAATGACAGCCTGGCTTTACAAGAGTAAATAAGAGCCGGGATCGAATTACTTCTCTGACATGTAGCACAATTAAGTTAAGACGTCTCGTACAAACTAGATCTCGGTTTATTAATTGACTGTGGGTCTTTGCTGTGAATGACTGTTTCTTGCTTTTCAGTCTTTTTATAGTGGTTTTCCACCAAAGAAGAGAGCTGCTCTTATTTGATATCTAAAAGTGTAGAATAAAAGTTTAGAGCAGGATTTGCTCTGAATTTTCATTCACATGTGGAATTCACATGGAGGTGAATAACTTTGAGGTTAGCTGTGTGGAAACAGACCTTCTCTATCAGCTGAGAATTTCCTCTAAAATGCCCTCCCCCCTGCCCTGCCTCCATCTCCCTTTCTCTGCCCCTTTCTCACTCTCCAGATGGCCCACATTAATAAGGCAGACAGTCATACCTCAGTGAGCAACCTTTTCATTTCCCCTCAGACTGTACAGACACATTGGAGGAGTCACCCTGACTACTGACCCAGTCCTTTTAGTCTGTTGGCTGGACAACCGTATTCAGACGAAGGGTGGCGAGGCTGAGAGCACAGAGAAAGCGGGTCAGTCTAAACCTGGCACAGGCAGCTTGGCGGGAATGTGCAGGCAGTGGCTCCTCCAGTCAGCAGTATTTTTTATTTACTGGGGAGCTGCTGTCTCCTAAATGATACCCCCATATCTAAAAGCATCACTTTTTCTTAGTAATCTAGTAAGGAGGTGAGAAATCTCCTTGATGTTTCAGCTGAGAAAATATACTCAAAGTATCCAAATTATGTGGGGATCTAAAATAAATTATTAAGTGATAGAAAAGAGGGGAAGAGGGAAAAAATTCAAATTTAGTAACGTAAACGTAAATTTAGTTTATTGAGAGATTGGAGGGAGGCTGACTGAGGAACTGACTAGATAGATTCCACTTTATTAGGTCAGTGACAAAGCCAGCCGTACTCCACAACAATGTGTCTCAGAATAGAAAATATGGCAGTGATATGTTTTTTCCAAACGAAAACAACAACTTTAGGAGCAGCTTGAAAGGAAATGTCAGCGTGAAAAAGGTTTTACAACATATTGGTTGTCTTTTCTGGATTCCAGTCCCACTGATGAACGTCATTCCCACTCTAGTAGTCCCCAAGATCACTATAAACGAGTAAACAGCGGCACACAGACACATCCCTGTTATTCTGCATCTACACTGCCTCTGGTGGGCGTTCGACAAAACTACACCTGTAAATCTAAAAAGCACAAAAGACGCACGAGCAATACACTCACACATTGTACTCAGGGCTACCTGACACACACGTGTATGCAACAAGACAAACACACACACACACAGAAGCACACATGTACTCCAATGTGTAAATAGTTCAGCTTTTACCGACAATAACAGCCAAGCACATTGAGTAGACACGACACTCTTTGCTCCATGGATTGAGTATTTGTGAACTGTGTGAGTCACACAAGTGGTTGGACCTTGTTTGTACATTAGGATATGAGCCATGTATAGCTGAGAAAACACACCCACACCTGCTCCATTTATTAGGGCTTTAAACAAGGCTGTCTGTAGCACTGTACATACATTGCTTTTTTGTTGAAATGGCAGTTATCTGTGCAACAAATTAAGTTATCAGAAGAAAGGAAGAAAGAGTGCTGTCTACAAAACAAATGCAGGAGCTTTGTGTGTTTAAATGCTGCGATAGGTTCAGTGGTTTAAGAGATTGGAGAGATTTTGCTCCCCATTTCTGTCTGGAGATATAGCCATGTTTCCCAAAGGCCCTTCTTCTCCTGTCAGGTCAAAAAGGAAAATGCACGAATGCCTTTGGAAAACAAGGAGTTTTCTTTCGCAGTGGGATTCATCTGGACACCAAAGACTACGAAGCCTTTTCTGCACAAATCTGATCATCCTGAAGTCTCAGAAGTGAGAGATGTGATCTGTCTAGACAGTTATGAAATGTCAGGAGAGAAAGGGGGAAAATTCTCTCCTGTGTGTAAATCTGAAAGAAAACCTGTCTTGCTCACTCTTGCATTAGCAAAGAAATTCGGGGTTTAAATCTGGCGATCATGCTAAATTTGTCTGGAAGCAACGGGAGAAGGGCCGTAGGAAGACCCGAAAAGTCCATCCGCAAGTGATTCTGAAACTCTGCAGAGCTGCAGAAATAGATCCTGGATTATGTTTCCAGTGCTTAGGCACGGACTAACTGCAGAACAGATCATTTTCTCTGGGTGTGTGTGTGTGTGTGTGTGCGCGTGTTTATGTCAGAGGGTGGGGTGGTGGGGTATGTATTAACACACCCACATGCAGACTCATACATACACACACGCATATACAGCACTGCAGTCACATTGAGCATGTTGTTGCATACTTCCTGGTCATAATTCATGGATTGTTTATGTCCATCGCCCTCCTGATAAATTATCAAAGTCTTTTGGTTGGGAATGTACACAGTTGTTATGGTGATTGTAGAGTAGAATGTATTTACTCGTATAAAGAGTAAACTTGTTTTTTGTAGAGAAGCATATATACAGAATATATATGGATAAATACATATATATACATCTATATATCTTTTGAACTTCTTGTGTGTAAGGGTTGTTTTGGGTGCATCTACCCTTTTAGGATTCATATTTCTTTTTCCCCTTTTTTTTTAATTTTTAATAATGATGTTTTGGCAAAAAATAGGATCTCATGAGTGATGATTTTTTTTCTTTTCCTGTAAATATCTTGTTTTTTTTGTCTTTGACCAAAAGGGGAATAAAATACTCTGTTTTATGATGCTGCCTATGAAATTATGAAGTGATATCTGCTCACAGAATCTATTTGTTCCATTTAAAGATAAAAGTTACATTTTGTGAAACTTTACGAGGTTATGCTTAACAGAGGCCACTGATACAGAATGATGAGCGTGGTTTGAACTCACTGTATAGTTGGTTTTAATTAGTAGCAGCATTAACATCAGTGATGATCTGTGGTTGTCACTGTTCTTGGCATACAGTAACCAATGCTTGATGAACTGAAAATAAAACTGAGAAAGTGCTTAATCAGTATCTGAGTATCTTTTCTGAATTGTCTCACACTGATGGCTTTCAGTGTTTTAACCATTGCACAGGCTTAAAAACATGAATTGGGCAAAAGGGCCTGACCATAAAATAGATCTATATATTTTTTCCAACTTACAATACTGCACAATAGTCTTAAGAAAAACATCATTTGTTTGTATTTTGTTATGAACATGGGAAATGTGTACATCAGGGATGTCATACAGATTTTACATGGTGGGCCACATACAGCTCACTTTGTTTCTAAGTGGGCTGGACCAGTGAAACGTCCTGTCGGTGTTTAATCCCTGGGATGTCTTAATATAAGGCCCAGAAGTACAATTTCAAGCATATTTTTTAGTTTTTCTTCATGATAATTGTAAGAAATGTCTAAAATTACAGAAAAAGAAGAGAAAATTTTGGTTTATTTATAGAATATATTCAGTTGCGTTTTACTGTATACCTATTGTGAAACACAGAAATTCCTATAGATTTTAAAAAACAACTGGAATTGCTTATCTATTACTTAATTACTAGGTCTTAATAGAAGTTTCAAAACCTATTATAATAGAGATAAAAGTCCAAAATGTCTGCCTATTTTCCAAAGCTGTCCAGTTGGACTCTTTGCTGTGCTGATTCTGGCCCCTGGGCCTTATATTTGATATTGGACATTGGCTGCCTTATGTTGCATTCTCTGTCAAGATGATCCCAAACTGCTTCAATGTCATTGAGGTCCAGGCTCTGGGGAGACCGATCTGTGACTGATAGTTTCCATCTAGGTATGCTTTTACTGAATCGTCTGTGTGTTCAGGATTATTGTCATGCTGAAAAATGAAAGCAGTTGCCAGTATTGTGGATCAATATCTGATGGTTCCTTTATGTCACACCATAATGACAGACTCAAAGTTATGGGCATAAATTGGTAAGTTTGTCTAAGAGTTTCAGCACATAGTGGTTTAGAAATCTAAGCTGTCAGTCCTCTCTAAAGCAGTATTGCTTATGGCTGAGTCTGAGTATCCAGTGACATCTCCAGTAGTCAACACCATCAACGCACAGCCATAGCCGCCAATCATCCAGCACAGCAATTGTGCGTGTGCACGCTGTTTCGTGAAAAAAAAAAAAAACAACAGAGGAAAACAACATGCTTTTTCATCTGACAGAAAGGACAGGAAAGCAAAGATGATGCTTATACTCGCCAGACTATGACAGCCATCCTGACAAATTAAACCCTGCTCAGTATTAGCACACTGTGTCAATTGTGGTAGAATTAATGCATTAATTCAGGCTTAAAGTACAGTTTTATTGTATTATTTTCCCTTGAAAATGCAGACAGAGGTGTCAGAATGGGATGCTCCATTTGCCAGCTCCCATCAACATGATAACACCTTAATATAATGAAACAACTGTCTTCTATAAAGACTTGTTTTACAATGACTGCTCAGAAGTAGAGGAAGATGTACGTGATTAAAAATCAACTGAAGCAGAAACACCCCAGTTTGAAACCTGGCTTTGTGCATGCTCGCTTATGTACACACTAATCTGGAAAACTAATAAGACTCAATATAATACCAGATTCATCTGTATGCAAGGTGCAGACTCATACACTGTGGGGTAATAATGACCTTGGACTGCTGACAACTTTTTGGGATGGCCTGTATTGTATTTCAGCTGGTAACAAGAAACGACGATATGCTCACAAATCAGATTAATTGGACAGGACTCATTCCTCTCCCCCTGACAGAGGACATCAGTGCCTGTTTATAGATGACAACATTGCTGGTGAAGATTTAACAAGGCCAGCAAACAGCTAAAGCCAACACAACATCAAATATCAGAGCTACATTTAGAGTAGCTATTTTATTCGAATGCCACAAGCACACGGGATCTACGCCCAGATTGTATGGTTGGTAATCTGTGTGATAATTCTAGCATATTTTGACAAAAATCAGACTGACTGGTTTGCAGTGTTATTTCTTCATTTGAGCAAAAGAGGTCAATTTTGATGAAGCAGGTGTTTATGGATGGTCTGTGGCTCAGTGGTTTGAGCCTTGGCTGCATCCCAAAGGTATCCATGGGCAAGATACTGAAGCCTGAGATGCTACCAATGCGTACTTTGGTGTGTGAATTTTAGATAGATGAAGAAAAAAAGTGTTTTTTGTGAATAGGTGGATGAGACATGTAGAGTTAAGTTAAAAAGCACAATATAAGAACCAGTCCATTGCATTTAGTCACAACCAAAACATTTAGAAATGTAATGCTTCAAGTTATTTTTGGACTTTGCTGGGTAAAAGAAAAAGAAATATTAGCAGTTATCATGGAATATTTATGCTTTATTCTAGTCAGAATGAAAAAGCAAAACACTGATAATGGCGCTCTGTGTGAATGCTTTAAATTGGCTCACTGTCTCTTTCTCTGACCTCCAGGTTCTTCATTAATTTCACGTTGCTTTTCTCACAATTACAAGTTAAATATTTCACTGTGAAAGATACCATCAGGCTGACCTAAAGGACCCTTCCCACAAATACCCTTCCTCCACTAGTCCAAAGATATGCATAGACTGAAGTTAACTGGAAGAAAAACAACCAGAAAACAACCTAAACTGGCTGCCGCCCCTCCTGCCTGTATGTACCAGAAGTTTCTTCCTGTTAAAAAGGAGTTTTTTCCTTCCTACTGTCACCTTCCCACTGTTTGCCCAAAACGGGTTGTGTGGTTGTTGGAGGTTCTTTCAGATATTGTAGGATTACAGTGTATAGCAGCTGCTGTGAATTGATGCTATATAGTTAAAATTGAATTGAACTGGATTGAATTGAAAAACTGAACTTGTTCTTTACGTGCCATCATATCTTAACTGTATATACATTGAGAAACCAGAAAACAACCTATATTTCTCTACTTACTTAATTGGCCATGGTTGGCTTACTGTATAAGATTATCCACAATTTATTGCCACAACCACATAAACAGTTTGTAGCAAAATATACACACTTTATTAGTTTTGTCCTCTTTTTTGGCCCGATGATTCATATCATAGACTCCAGACAGTACCAGACATTCCTCAGAGGTTTTGGTCCATGCTGACATGATGGCATCATGCAGTTGCTGCAGATTTGTCAACTACATGTTAATAATTGGAATCTCCCGTTTGACCATATCCCAGATGTGCTCTATTGGATAACCATCACCAGCCTGATGTGCCGATACAAAATAGGATTGGTTAATGCTTTCATGTTGCAATTTGGACCCTACCATTTGAATGCTGCAGTGAAAACCAAGACTTATTACACCAGGAAACATTTTTCGAGTCTTCTATGGTCCAGTTTTGGTGAGCAAATATAAATCGAAGCCTCAATTTCCCATCTGGTCTTCTGTTGCTGGAGCCCATCTAGGTTCAATGTGTTGTGCATTCAGAGGTCCATACCTCCATGTAACAAGTGGTTATTTGAGTCACTGTTGTCGTTCTGTCAGCTTGAAACAGCCTGAAGATTCTCCTGTGACCTCTGGCATCAGCAAGGACGGCAGTGTAGACTGGCGGAGCAGCTCTAACATTTTATAATAACACATATAAATCCACATCTTGTTTCCTATTTGGCAAGCTAACACATTTGAAATCTCAGTAAATTTATTTAAACTTTACCACCTTTGACTTTTAAAAAATTCATTTTTCTCAGTCCATTTTCTTAATGTGAGCTCAGTACACAGTGATCTCATGTATAAGAAAATCAAATCTAAATATAAAGGTGCAGATTTGGTGGATTTATCTCATGAGACTGAAAGCAGAAGGCACCTAGCCCATCTGATATACAGAAAACCACGACTGGCAAATGTTTTAGGAAGTTCTCATTATTTTTCCTCAACACTCCAAATCTAACTCAAAAACCATGATAATCAAATGTCACGGCTCTCAGCTTCCTGCGAGAAAACCCTCAGGCTTAATTGTTCATTAAGAAGGCAATGATAGCAGAGTAATTGGCCACAACAGAGATGTGTGAAATTTTAACCGAAGCACATATATTTCCCGGAGCGGTGGAGGGTTTACATTCTTCACAATCCTCACCTGAGCAAATGAGGCACAGAGATGAAACTAACAAGATTCAACGCTCAGGATTTTCACCTTTTCACCTGAAGATATCCAAACATTCACACACCATCCGTAAAGGAAGAGGCTGAGTGTTATGTAAAAATTAGATTATAACTGGGTGTGAATAAGTGAACACTTACTTCTTTGTGTCCTTCCGCGAAGAGAAGCAAAATAGAAAACACAAATAGATACATGATCGATGAAACAGAGAGCAGGGGGAAAGTCAAAGAAGATGCAGAGATTTAAAATAAAACCACAGACAACTTATATCATTGATCACACAGCTAAATCCATTATGTACAAAACCCCGGCTGTGTTTTCCAGAGCCTTGTTAGCCAATAATATCTATATATCAACTACTTAGTTTACTTCTGATTTTTTAGCTAGCTAACATGATTAAAGAGCTTGATTCTATTTGACAAACTATTTAAATTATTAATACTCCGAGTGATTAAAATGGGTTATCAGAAGTAGGGAAACCCTTAGATCAGGAGTAGCAATGCAGTGTGAGGATAATAATCACTTAATCACCGATTCAGTTATTAATTCCAGTAGATTTTTCTTCGTGTACAGGCTGTGATCACCTGTCCTGTTCTGCTAATATTCACTGCTTTTTGTGGATCTAACTACGTGAATTCAACAAGATATAAGCAGATGTTACATCAGTTATATGGCTTATGTCCTATAGCATAAAAGGTACAGTTCAGTGAGTGAATCTAATATGAATTTAAACTGTAAAGAGTCAGCCATTGTAACATATTTATTAAATGTAAAATTTAAAAGTCTAAAAGTTCTTCCATGCAGATACGTTACTCTGCAGAAACAGCCATCATGAAAGCAGAGCGTTTTCTAAGTCTGACAGCAGATACAGGAATCTACTGTAGCGGAATATTTTTGTATTACATTTTAAATTTACAGCATTTTCTGCCATTGAATTTATGAAGTCTAACAATCTAACAGGCTCCAGAGAGCTGTAAGAGCGAAGTTGGGGTGGACCACTTTTCCACCTTCATCCTACCACTCACTCTGAAGCCAAGCCATGTGACGTCTCTTTAGTCTACGAGATAAACTTATCGATGGAAGCCAAGTTCGGTCTTGTGTGTGAGTTCACAAGATCAGGTGCCAGGAAGTTCATGAGGTAGTAAAAATACCTCTCTCTAGGCACGCTTCATCCCTGATTCATGCATCAAAAACCATTAAAGTCCAAGGCACCACTCATCAGCAGTGCCTGTTTCATTTTATTTTGGTGCTTGGTGCCATTTGTTTACAGTCCTATATGCAGGGTAGAAAAAGGAGGGGGATAAAGTGCAAAGCAGATTGCATAATGCTGGCATTTGTTACCTCCAGCAGCTCCTGGTATGCTATTGGCTTTCCAACTTTTCATGCCTGCTTCTTTGCAATCTGCAGCTGCAGAGCCAAGCTCCCCACCGCCGTCATCACTAAAGGTGTTAATTTATTGCCTAGATCTAAGTTATAAACACTCCAAATGATATATGTAAGACCTCCAGTTCAACTAGTGCGCATTGCACATATCATACACTGAGGCCAAGGCAGAAAATAGCTCATCCCTGACACAGATAACAATGCACCCATCATTTTGAGGCATGTTCTCTGAGGGCGAAGATGAGCGATAGAACTGGAGCCAAAGTGAGTACAAGCTACGAAGAGCTTTCCATGCATCTCGAGGGAAAAGGCTCGTTTAAGTGTCTGACAGATAGGCTGTTTTCACGAGACATAATTAGCCAGCAGAAACAGGTTTATTTTCATCTTTAAAACTCTCAGAACCTCCCGAGAGGACACAAAGAGAAGTCTCATTATATCAACATCATGGGCCTCTTTCTCAATTTCAATTCGAGACACTGAAGAGGAAAACAACATGTAAGGCTTTTTTTTGTGTGTTATTTTATAGATGCTGCCTTTAAACTCAAGAAATATAGGAAAAAAGGAGCAAAATCGTAATAAGCTTTAGGTTTTATTCTTTAATTCATTTGGTGGCTTCTCAATATTTAAATAGTTTTAAAAGCAACAGTGACGCATTTCTGGTTGAAATTGATGGAAGGAAGATATTCAAGCAAGGTCACACACACTTAGAGGGTAAGGTGATGCTTTTAAATGGCTTTTTGAAATCAAAGGTATTCAGTTCGCAGTCACATAAAAAAGAGAAGCAGCAGTTTCTCTCACCGGACTTCGAGCTTCATATTTTTATCCCTTTTACAAAACATCATCATAAAAGGTCCCAATATGCAAAATACTGAATGTGACAACCAGGATAACGGGGTTTGTTTCACATCCTAAACAGCTCGCATGTCAAACCACACAATCATAATGACACTTATCACTTCACCCCTGTGCTCCTGTAAAGTTTTAACCTTTATTCTATTTTATATAGTTTTTCTTTTTTAAATAAATGAACATACAAAATAACGGAAAGACACGCAGATATTCTTCTGTTGATATCTTTATATTGAAATTCATGAAGTATACACAGTGCATTCTACACTATTACCATTTGCACACGTTGATAATGTTTTTGTCATTGGATGATAAAGCTACGTTTTGGCATTTAATTAACCAAACAGCAGTCTGAAAAGCTTAGAGCCGAAAAAAAAAAGAGCCCCAAATAAACAAACAAAAATTAAAACATTTTTGTGAATCAAACTGTAGCACGGCAGCAGGTAGGTGGGTACAAGTAAGCAACATTAGTTATAGTTACAGAGTAGAAAATCATAAACAAAAACTCAATATTTATTTATTTTTTTTTAATGTTCCTTATTTACAACCCAGTGCCTTTAGAGGGATGGCCCTTAGTTTCTTTCAACTTCATGTGGACTCCTCCTCTGACATCACTAGAATACAAGCCAATCAGATTACACCTTTCAAGTTAGAATTTATACAATTTACAGTAACAGTTTGAAAAATTGCGTCTTTTCTCATTTTTTTCAGTCTTGTAGTAAATTATGACTAGAAACTAGAATATTGATGAGCTCCCTTTTGAGTTCGCTAAATATGAAAACACACAAGCACTTTATCACATCAACCCCCACAGACCGATTATCCCGATCCACACTCCTGAGCTGTTCACAGGTGTCTTCACATGCCTTCCTGTCCCTGCGTTCGCAACAGGGTGCGTACACATTCAGTCGCCATATTAATATTTAAGTCTCCTCAGTACATGAAGAATGCTCCGAG
>VUQR01025200.1:0-31196 GCA_015108515.1 Hemichromis elongatus | reverse complement strand
ATCGTTGTGACCTGTATCGATCCTGCCTGGTGATGTGTATGGGGCCAGGGGTTCATTCGTGGTCTTGGGGTGCCATCTAGTGGCCACGTTGTTAAATTGCAGATGGATAGCATTGCGCTGGAAAAACCTACAGTGTTGGGATGCTGTCCATGGTGATTGATACACATGTTTGTTCTTCTGTTTGCACACACACACACACACACACACACACACACACACCCACATACACCCCTGATCACACCCCACCTCGTTCATTAAAATCATTGAACTACATCACTGTGGAGTGCCATTCCTTCTAACCGAGGACGACTCAGTTGAGGCGTGATTGGCAGTCAGCGCAAGCATATATTACAGTCTGTTTTAAACTGTAAAAACATACGTTCTTCGTTCTTTGGTCTGGACCAAACAAACTGCACCGCTGCCAGGAAAACGACAGAAAACCTTGACATTCATTATGTTCTTCACGCTCACCTGAATGTTGACAAAGACTCCGTGGTAGGTCTCATACAGCACTTTGTTGCCTTTGGTGTGCAGAGGGAACTCAAAGGGAATCTCAGTCTTTCCTCCTGGGATTTTTCCAGCCTTGGCCACTTCAATGTTACTGCTGATCAGCTGGATGGGCTGCAACATGTTTCAATGCAATTATTATTAGGAATAATTGACTAACTTAGCAGTCAGACATTTTAAACCAGGAGTTCGATGATTATAAAAGTATAAAGTGAAACCGGTATCCTGTAGGTAAAATATAGACAAAATCAGTGACAGTTAAACACTGTCTGATGAAACTCTACCCTCAATGGGTTAGCTAGTTTATATGCTTATTGAGAGTCTGTTAATCATATTTGTAAAAAAAAATCAATGTATGTTTAATACAATGTTTCAAATAAAAAGGCATCAAAGATGCTTATAATAGTTTTGTTTTGTTTGATAGTTTTTATTTTTTGCTTTGCTCAGGCAATTAAAACTTCTGGCTAATTTATGATTATTTTATTTACTGTTTTTTATACTTTTATTTTATTAATGCTGGTGAAACCTTTTTATCAAGTGATCAGTGGGGTTTGTTGGCAAATGGTAAAGGAAATGACACTTTTAATATGGTTTATATACAATATCTTAGACGTTCACCTTGACAGAGTTGTAGAAAGCCTCAAAGACGCCGACACTCTTGGAACTCAGTTGCAGATTCACCACTCCCTCCATGCTCAGAGAGATGCCATGATGCTGCAGTGCCTCCTTACAAACTAGCAGGATGACACCAGCCACGGTTTCCTGCACACCAAGCAACATTAATGACGTGCAGTCTATCAGTTCTTTTTATAAACAGTCCCACATTATCAGAGGCTCAAAAATAATTGGTCAAACTAAGATCAGGTTGCACTTTGAAATCCAATCAGTTTAGCAACATTTGGCCAAATCTGAGGAAGAACATGGACACTCAACAGTTCATTTTCCTGCTTCTATCAGCAGTCACACGATCAATAAGGACATACCCACATCATAACTCTACCTCCACCATGGCTGGATCTGCTTGTCAGTCAAATGTCCAGTTACTTTTGAGCTTCTAAAAGCGCTGTTGTAGGGGCATTAGTCTCTGCTTGTGGTTTAAATTATATTTTCTATCATAAACTCGCATATTATGTGTAAATATCTCATCAATCTGTGAGGATCTCTGCAGGGAACCTCACAGAAGACAGATTTGGCCGTAACACCAACAGTCAGCTGCCCGATCATGTGACGCCGACGACTGATAGCTAAATAACTAGCTAGCGTGGTTACAGTACATTGGTTTAGCAGCAGTTATATTATTCATAAATCAAGAAAAAGATTGTAGTATTAACGTTAGCTGAAGAGGTTGCAGAAGCTGCTGCTGCTAGCTAGCTGTGGCAACTTACCCCTTCCCGATAAACTTTGTTTGCTCTTTTCAGCCTTATATCCAACGTGACGCTCATTTCTAATCATCGCACGGCACACAGACAATTAAAAAAAATGCTTCCTCCGCTCCGGTCTCCTGCTTACTAATCAAAACAAGCACACATTTAAAAAAAAAAATTAATGTTCACATCTGTTAGCCGAATTCATGTTCCGTTTTGGACTAACAACAACACCATATCCGGTCCGATCATTCACAATAAAGCGACAACACCGAAGACGGTGTGGATTTCCGGTCCAAATCATTCAACGTAAAAGCCGACACAAGCTAAAGGGAGGGAAATACGTTACAAAAGAAAAAAAACAAAACAAAACAAAACAACAACTTTTAAAAAATCGTTAAACCCAGTGGAGCACTCCCTGAAGAGAAAGTGTACAACCCACAGTGGAGGTGTCCCACCAACTGGTACTGGAGCATATCGGAATGTCAAGTGTCACTTCAGACTAATATTTAATTTAATTAATATTTACATAAATTAGTTTCATGGTTTTGTGTGTTAGCCAATCACCAAAATGTATCCTAAATATCTGTAGACCTGGACACATTTGCTTTAAGCACTACAGAGTGCTTGATGTGCTAAATGTATTTATTTATTTATTTGTTTCAAGTAAATAGGTGTTTACCAGTGTTTACCTTTAGTATTTGGTGTTCACCTTTTTGTTACTTATTATTTTTGAGATTTTAAAGTCACTTTAAGAATCTACCACTAGATGGCTATATTAGGCTACTTTACACAAATCAAATACATAAAAATCTTGTCTTTACGTTTCGACTTATTTGTTCAAAAATGGGAAATATGAGATTGTCCCTTGTTTTTTGATTTGATGAACTTGTAACGGGTGTTATTGTCTGTCAAGTGGATCCTGGAAAAATCCAGCAGAGAACTGTGGCACCAATCAGAAATACCCAGCACTGGATTACACTGTGAGGAACAGATGGGGAGGAAGGATAGCCAAGGCAGGAACGCTCTACCTGGTCTAGACAGAGAGTCAGCACCAACCTAGCAACTCCCTCAGAGACTAAAAGCAAAGAGGTTAAGAAATAGAAGAAAAGGCAAGAACTAGACCTCTCTCAGCTGAACCATGACAAAAAGAAAGAAAAAAATTTTCTTAAAAAAAAAAAAGAGGGGATAAACATTTACCTTGAATTAAAATTAAAATAAAGCACCCTTCGTAAACAGACTAATTAAATGTCACTAAGTCCCTCTTTGCTCACTGGAGCTAAAACTGGAATCTTCTTACATCTCAGATTTCAGAGATAAAACATTACACAAGACTTCACAGCAAATAAAATCCTTTTAATGTGTGAATCAAAATATTTTCAACTTTGATTTTAATTCAGCTCATGTCACTGTATGTGTGTATTGTATTGAAAACACAGGCTTTAACATTCATTTTATGTGAAGGGATGTTGCATCATGGTTTGTGAGTTACCTCTAGAATTTATCACCAGTGGTTCTCACATCGTGACTGCAGCTTTAATGCTTCTCAAGCCAAAAGAAAATTTCTGTTGATGTGTTAATGCTTTGTCTCTTACAGTAGTTACCTTGGACCAAATTGTTTGGACCAGAAACAAACGCCACCAGCCATCTCAACTTCACTGGCTGCTCCACAGTGTTGCCACAACAAAAGGCTGACAGCTAAAGACAACTGAGTGGGTAGAGGTGTGAGCTGAGCCTGTTTCTTCATTTGAAAGGCTCTAGCCCTTCATCTTTCAGTTACAGTGCTACTTTCTTCACAGTGATAAAAATCGGCATCAGTGTTGCTATGCAAATTTGCTTGCAAGCATTTTTTTAAATAGAAAACAGCCATATTCATTTTCTATTATACAGATGCCCTGCAGTAAAAGAAGCATATTTTGCAGTAATTTTATATAACTTTACTTTTATATAACAACTAGTCATGTTAACTGGTGTGTATACTGCATGAGTAAATGTACTTTCCACCTTTTCACCATTCCAGCATGGAGGAGGGTGTGTGGGGGGAGGTGAAAGCACTGGATAATTTAAACACAACACCTTGTTTTTAACTAAAAAGAAACACACAAAAAACACAGCTGATAATTTTTTTATTATTTTTTACATCATATACCCCTATGCTTCACAATCCCTGATTTATTATTATAACACCATCATGATATTTATGTCTAAGAGATGACAACCAAAGGTTACAATTGTTTTTTCCAAGAATAACACAATCAACATTAGTCATACAAATACACTAACAACTGTAAAGGTAAAATAAGTGTTAACATTTTGTGATGTTTTCAAACATATGTAGAAATATCTTCCTGCAGGTACAATTTTAGTCAAGCTGCAGGAGAACTGCTTATTTAAGGCCGCCTAGCCCACTCATCACATTTTATAATACAAGCCAGATTCACACAAACTTACATCTCTTTATATGAGCCAATTTAAAATATGAAAATCTTCTGAGGATCACCCTTCCCTGCACTAAATATAAAAGTAAATTTTTCTTTGGTATTGTATTGTTTTAATGTTTGTTTGTTTTTTTAACTTCTCACACGGCGACACGTAGTGCCTTCAAATGCCACTAGGGGGCGCTGGGCCACACTTTGGAAATCACTGCTTTTTTCTATTTATGTTTGCCTGGTATACTTAGACTGAGTGACTTAGACTCAGTCTAAGTGGTGGCACCAATATACAGCTCAGTCTCTTTCATTGCATCTGGTCTCACAGGAAGGTCTGGCCAGCCCAGTGTTGAAGACTGTCAGGAGGGTCTACATTCACAGAACACAAGTTATACTCTTTTGTGTGACCATATCTCGATGCTTGCAAAATTTATAAACACAGTTGTAAATGTCTTGTGAACCTTAAAACCAATTGAACAAAATAAAAGTCATCTGTTATGTGTAACAAAAATTTTTAAAATCAAACTTAACAAATGAAACAAGCAATTATCAATTGATGGTTATGTAAAAAGCTTATTATATGAGACTCCTCGTGGTTTTCCACTAAAAAAAGAGTTGGGATCTACAGCTGTTCAGATGAAATGCACAAACACTGTGAGCTGTTTGGGTGTCATCACTAGTCCTGTAAATGAAAACTCTTGCTATGATCTTCAGGGGGCTCTGCAGGTTTTAATCACAAGTGAAAATCTGTGATGCTTTTCATCTTTACATCTGGCTTTTTGGGAGAGATTAGAAAGCTAGCTGTAAAGTGTTAGTAGTAATGTTTTTGTTTGTAAGGAATATTTTGACAGAGCTACTTGAGCTCTGTTTTCCCCGTCTCAGCTAAGCTAAGCAACGGCTTATTCTAGCTTCATATTTAAGTAAAGCTCAGAAAGAAGTTCAGCTACTTTATCTAACTCTTAATAATAAAATAATTCTCCAAAACATGTCTTTAAATACTAAACTGTAACTCTATCAGTGTATAACTAAACATTCTATTTTTAAAAGGTCATAAAAGGCCCATTATTAAAACCCACACTAAAGAATCATACAGGGCCGTTAGCCCTTCATTTTGGTACATTAAATTATTTAACTTGAATATTGATACAAAAAACATCATAATGATTAAACAAAAAACAGAATGTACAGTGAACACATTATGTAAGGTTTCTAGCCTTCTTAAAAATGTACTTTACAGTTTACAGCACTGTTAAAAAAATCACTTTTATATGATTCAATACAAACGCGTTATGTGTTTAAATCAAAGGTCATAGCTGTAAAGGACATTGACACAATGGTTGAGCCTCAGAACAATTAACAGTAATGATTAAGATCATCTATTCCTCCCTGAAGTCCCTCTCGAGTTTCAGCTTCTCTGAATTGTTGCTGAGGAAGTCTGGATCATTGCTCTTTTGCACCTTGTCAAAAAAGTTGAAGTCTGCCACAAAGCGTCCACTGGGAGTGCTATACAGCACCGGTTTGAACTCATAACCCCACAGGATCTCGTCAGGGATGTAGGAGGTACGTCTCTGACACGTGGCTGCCGTCGACTCCATGGTGGCATTGAGGGTGATGAGCAACTCAAACCTACGGGTTTGCAGGTTTTCTGCTGTTAGTCCTGCCAGCGGGCTGTGCTGGTCTAGGATGTGATAGAAGGTGAGAGGGAGGATAAGGAAGGGGCACTCCCCACCGGAGTCCATGTTAAAATCAACAGAGCTCTGGTGCACTTGCGTCTTCTCGCCCTCCTCGGTCGCGTAGGGTTGAAGGAGTTTTCCTGTTAGCTGACACTGGATCAGCAGGCTCTTCCTCATGTTGGCCACCCTCACCATCAGACACAACTTTCCTTGGTGCTTGCAGATCACCGCCACCTGGCTGAACTTGATGGTCTCCGCTCGCTTCTTGGGTCGAGCTAGTTTGGCCAGAAAGGCACCGGTGACGAAGATCTCAGCCAGTCCAGTGATGACAAGCTGAGCCACCAGAGTGAAGATGGCCAGAGGGCATTCTTCAGAGATATAACGAAAACCATAACCAATAGTGGTCTGTGACTCCAGAGAGAAGAGGAAGGCTCCAGTGAGCGTTTCCACGTTCATCACACATGGGGTGTGGGTAGAATTTAAATCTGGCTCAAAGTCTCCGTTGCCCATTCCAATGAAGTAAAAGATGACCCCAAAGATGAACCAAGTCATGACAAAGGTGGAGGCAAACAAGGTGAGTTTGTAGCGCCATTTCATGTCCACCACAGTCGTCCAGATGTCGTGCAGGTACAGCTTGACCATGCCCTCCACGTTGTCGATCCTTACCATGTTGTGGCCATCCTTGGATACAATCCTTCGCTGGAAATCTTTATTCCCTTTAGCCATGATTCTCTGGGTCAATTCAAACTGAAGGTCCCTTTTGAGGTTTTAGTATGGCATTGCCCCTTGAAGGTCTGGCGAAAGAGATAAAAGACATTATTTAATTTTCACTTTGAGCTCTAGCACCAGTCAAATCAGTGTAGATCACAACTAATTCAAGGGTTTTTAATTATTTATACTATTTTATGTAATGTGGAACACATCAGAAGGCTTGTTAAAGTAACCAGGTTGTCTTGACCTCTTGTCCTAACCTGCCTCATGACAGTTGCACCTTGAATTAACAGGTGAGTCTCACTCCCCAGTTACAAAACCTTAAAGACCAGTTGGCAACCATCTTAAGCATCCTCTCTGTGATCAATTTCACCAAGAAACAGCTGGCAACAACTTACCAACTGGTCAGGGAACACACATTTTTCCCACGTTGCTCAATGTTGCCAGGAATCCTGAACTGGTCAACAACTTGTAAAGAACTGTACGGTTCCCACCATGAAGCTCAGAAAAGACTTCATGGTGGCTTGGCTGCTGGACCAAGGAAATTCGACTGGAGCTAAAACCCAACTGAGATCATTTTTCAGTTCAGTTTTATTTAGATTTAGAGAGAGTGTCATAACAATCTGATGATCCTTTATGTGTTAGAACTTTATGATAGAGTTTACAGAGTTGTTATCAAAGCACCTGTAAAGATTTGAGACATTTTGTTTATATTTTTTATGAGCTATACTTTTGCACTTGTGTTATCACTGACAGTATATAAAAGGTGGACAAAACTTCAATCAATGTAAAGCATGCTTGTGTTGAAGTCTCTGATAAAATGGGCCTATCATTTAGTTGTTTTATGGCCTAAGCAAACACTTCCTTAATGAGTTTATGGCCTCTGTCGGGACTTTTAAGTTTCTCTAAAAATAACACATGACCATGTTCGTTCTTTACAGGTCACCAGGTTTTGACTGGAACTGATTATACAACAAACATCCATTTATGATTTAAATATCTGATATTTTAAGTATCATCTAACATAAAAATTATCCCTCCACTGTGTTCTGTTGATATAATTAGGGCACACATTCAATAGTATCGAGTTAATAACTCGAAATTTCGAGTTAGCTCTGCCAATCACTAATATACGTGAATGAGGTCACTTTCTTGTTACCCGGAAGTATATGCGCAGAGGAACGCGCACTCAAAACCGGTGTAACAAATTGGCGCTTTTGCGAGTACGTTTGCTGATAGTAAAACCATGGGATTCAGCTAACAACACAAGGATTTCATCATTCGTGAAGCCACGCTGAAAACAGTCAGCAATCTGTGCATTCATGACTGGATGTAATACCGGTAGCTTAGCTGTAGCATTTGTAGCCGAGGGCTTCAGCGTCAGTGAAACAAGGAAATGACATAATTCACGTAGATCGCTGATTGGCAGTGCTAAAAAATTTTATTTAATAAGTCGAAATTTCGAGTTCATAAGTCAAAATTTTGAGAAAATAACTTGAAATTTCGAGTTATTTTCTCAAAATTTCGAGTTATGGATCCTTTTCTTCTTTTTTTTGTGTGGCAGAAATGGGTTTCCATACATTTAATCTAAGCTTTTATCCAAAAAAAAGTTTGGATTAGTATCATAAGTTACATATCTCAAAATGTTAACATACTCTGATATAATTCAAAATTTTAAGTCATGCATCTTTAAATATTTCATAACTTAAACTTTTAAGTTACTCAGAAATAAAATAGTTAGATATATGTCCCATTTGAGTAATTCAACACCTTTTAAAAGACTTTTTAAAACATTAAAATATTAACCAGATACCTTTTTTCTCTTTCCTGAGTCCATGCTATCTATATGCTACATATGCTCTATGTAGCATACAGATATGAAACTTACAGCTTTTTACCAAAGTCTCAGCAAATATAACATTCATAGTTCATGTTCCAGATTATATAAGAATCTTATATGTTGATTTAAATGTGTTTTCCTGTTTGTTTGTTTTTTTATGTTTAGACAGAGATCCGCTAGGCTAACTATCTTTTTAGCATTCAAATAAGAAGCTGGTATCAATCCTAATTCTAGGCAAAATAATCAGGCACAGACTTATATTCGTTTGCTTATTCTTCAAAAATAATTTGCAGGTAAAGAACTGACTTAGATCACTGATCACATCTAATTATTTTTAATTATTTTCTGAAGAAAATGTAAAGATAACAGAAAAAGTGAAAGGAGATACTTCATGGTGACCCTGCCTTCTCTGAGTCAAATTGTAACCCTTTAAAATCGTGCTGCTTTCACTGGACCAGGCTACTTTGTATTAGCGTAAAGAAGTTTAACTACACAGCTAATCCCTGAGATAGTATATCAATATAAGAAAAAGAAGTGTAATTTCAGTAGTATGTCATAGCTTTGCCCAGAATGTAATTACAACACAACATTTTTGGTTAATTCACAGTCCAAGTTTTTTAACTGTAGTAGTTTAAAAAAAAAGAGAATTAAAGAACTGTTCTGCCATCTTATCTATTAAATAATTTATTTGGTGCAATATGCATAGCCATGGGGGTGATCTTTATCGGGAGGGAAAGCTGTAAAATATAGCTAAAAGTCAAACGATCATCCCCTTCTTCACAGTTTTATTACCATTAAATGGGCCAGATTGGTGCTATTGTTTGGAACCCTTGTCCTAAAAGATATTTTTCATCTATATGAAAAGAATAGATGACTGAAGTGGAAAAAGTAACAATAGCAGAGAAACCTAATCAAGTCATAAATGAATAGATCTATCAATGGATGTTGTATGTAAGTGTCAAAGGTAAACAGATTGTGAAAGACTGGTTTTAATTTAACTGCTTTAAAGCTGAAAGCCAGTCTGCATAGAGGTCAGTCTCAATGGGAAAACTGCATAATAAATCATTAAGGAAGATATTTAAAACAGTCTCATGACAAGTGTAAAAAAAGAGTAGATGTGAAATATAGGAGAATATAACAAAAACCCTCCAGTACCTCCAAAATATACAGTGTTTTATTAATTAATGGACTCAGTCTAATAAGGCCAAGTATGTAAAAGCCTTGGTATGCCAGTCAAAGTTAAGCAAAATATGTATTCACAGGAGCGTACAATACAATAATGTGACAAAATTAATCACTTAATGAATATAATGTATACATATTTTTAAAACCCCACATGATATATAATCATATGCTGCTATTACAGAGTACTGGTAGACAAGGTTGAACGTTAACTCAGTAGTAAACCATTACAAAAGCCTGAGAACACCTGCCATAACTTTAAATAATCATTAATAACTTGATAAACTGTATTTTACTCACATCCTTTTGTTTTGCCTTGTTAAATAATCCCAGATATTGGCTTTCACTTGTCTCTCACACAATCTGCAAAATGAAGCAGCCCGAGAACATGTAGTTCAGTGTCTTCTTTCACCTATTGTGCCCACCTGTGAGATCTGAACTTTGGCACAGTAGCTTTCAGTGGTAGAACATAAATGGGAGCCAATGCTGGGCTGTAAACTCTGATCTGAATGTGGGCTGGCTTTTCCGTTCCCCCTCACCCGCCTCCTCTACCTGTCCACAGGCAGGGACAACCTTCAAGTTTGTTTTGCTGCTTTTATGGTTGTTGTTGCTTTACACATGTGCCCAGATTTACTGCTACCAGAAGTTCTCTGAAGGACATTTTCAGTTAAATAGAATAAAAGGTGGTCTGTCTGAATCCAGCCCTTAAGCTCTAACTGAAAATAAATACTGCCAAGGAAACATACACGCACAGATTTGCTTGAGTGAAGACAAAAATATTTAGGAAAAAGTTGAATTCAAAGCTGTAGAAGAGTTCAAGTACAGCTGATGCACGCGTTTTTATTAAAGTAGTGTTAAAGTGAAGTCAAAACCATTTTTTAAATGAGCCAAATCATTAGTAAATTACAACAACTGAAATTACAGATAGCAAAAGAAGATGAAATATGACACTAAATGAGCTTGTGTTAAAACAGTGCCGAAGACTTCATGCCAAAATATTGCGAGTAATTAATAATAAGTAATTGTCAAATAAGTAATACTCTTGCCAAAGCGAGAACTGTTGTACATTGTTATCACTTTACTAACCCAATGCCGCATTCTTTGTAATGCAAAAAACAAACAAACAAACAAGCAAACAAACAAAAAAACCCAAATCAGACTGTTTGCAGATGTTGGCACCTGTTAAGTCCGTAAACCTTTAAACATGTCAGCCTGGGATGGATTAGTGCGCTCTTGTGGGAATTTTTTTAACATAAAAAACTAAATCAGTTTTAACTTTTTTTCCCCCTTGTATATATTTTAGACTTAGAAAAAAAGTACCTTGATGCTTTTTTGTTAGCAGAAGAGTTGCCCCCTGCTGGCCATCAGAAAGAATGCAGCTTTAAGATGCCTCCACATCCACTTCTTTCTTTTATATACAGTCTATGTGCTCCACATACCAAAACTTGTTTTGATGAATCAAAATGTTTTGGAGAAATTCTTCACTTCCACTAAACTCAACCAACTGTCATGGATGAATGTTGGGTTGTGAGAGCTTCTGATACTCATATGGCAAAAGGAGAAGACGCAAAAGAAATCTGAACCATTGTGGGTGCTTCTTAAAGTTTTAGGATTGAGGGACCACATCATTAGTCAGGTAAAAATGAGCTATAGAAAACCAGGCATCTGCTGTTTATGCATGACATGAATCAGAGCTAATAGCAGATCAAAGTTCAAACATTAAAATGATTTTAAGTGAAGTTTGAGTTGAAAAGCTGGTCAGCAGAAGGTCAGAGAAAGTCCTAGAAGGTTGTTTCTGTGTCAGTTAAAGAGAGAAAATGCAAAACTGCGTTTAGTTTCAGTTGATGTGTTATCAGTAAAATCAGTTTAGAAGGTACACTTAAAAGTAGCGGAGTAAAATTTAAGAGTCACTTTGAAATGTAAAAATCTGTTAATGTGTCAGTGAATGTAAAGTTTAACTGAACTGAAGTGTCAGTTTTGAGTCTTCCCTTGAGTCTTTATGACCTTGAATCAGTGTCTTTGGCTTTGTTATTAACCTCCCTGTTAGTGTGCACATTCCTAAAGGGTTATATGTGTGCGACCTAGATCGCCCATTAACTTCCTGGTTCCCTGTTATCCAAGAGAAAATCTAAGAATTAGAGTGTGTTAAAATGCAGATGAGATTCCCACACAAAAAGAAAACTGTGCTGATTTTAACCTCTCATCTGTGTGCATCTGCATTCTTTCTGCGAAGATTAAGTACAGAAACATTTCCAGAACAGTCAGAAACAAACGTAAAGCTGTGTTTAAGAAGCTTTTTTACTGCTACTTCAGTGTCCACCAGACTACGGGATGATGCCCTAAAGGGCCATGAGATCATTTTCAGAAGTTGTGTGATTACTAGGAAAAAACAAAAGAAAATTCTAAGTACTACTTAACAAATCTATTTTAGTACTTTAGTCTTAGTGTCTGGGAGTGATTTAAATTAAACAACGTGAAACATTTAAAAGATATTCTGACAACTACCAACACACAAACATATAAAATGTGGTAAAGGACACAAACTATGCACTGATTTTTGTAAATGATCAGAAGCCGAGTAGTCTGATAATACTATGTGCTGTCTCTGTTTATAAGAACATCGTCTTTTCTTTTTGTAAAATTGGAAATGTGTCAGACAAATGTAATGGAAAAAGACATAATTAAGAGTATAAAGAAACCTATATCACAGAAAATTATGTATTTGACGTCCTAAATTATTCTGTAAGATGAAGCACATAAATTGTCCAAGTTGCTTCTTTTATGAGTGTGGGAATGTACAGTTAAGTAAAAATAGGTCCCAAGGAGTCCAACTCCACCTAGCGGATGTTAAGTGTACTACTATTCATGAAACTAAAGACAACCTACCTGGAAAATCTTCTCTTCTATAAGATGTTAGTCTTAGCAGTATTCCTGATATGATCTATCATATCTATAGTGTGCAAAAGTCAAATTTCTTTATATTTTACTTTCATGGAGCCAGACTTTTTCATCAATTTCTAACTCTACCCCTTGAAAGTCAGCTAGGAGTAACCTTTGTAGATATTTTCTAAATTGATTGGATTGGTGTCTGACATATTTCAGACCTGCTTATAAAAACAAAATGAAGAATCAGAAGTTAGTGAGGGTGGTCTCTGCCAATGCAGCTACCTTTGGCAAAATGGTAAATGGCCTGTATTTGTATAGCGCTTTACTTAGTCCCTAAGGACCCCAAAGCACTTTACACTACATTCAGTCATTCACACACTGGTGATGGCAAGCTACATTGTAGCCACAGCTGCCCTGGGGCGCACTGACAGAGGCGAGGCTGCCAGACACTGGCGCTACCGGGCCCTCTGACCACCACCAGTAGGCAACGGGTCAAGTGTCTGTCAGAACTGGGGCTTGAACCGGCAACCTTCTGATTACAAGACGAACAGCCAACTCTTGAGCCATGATTGCCCCCAGAAACCATTGTAATGTTGTAGTCTAATGCACTTCTTTGAAGATGTACTGTGGTGTCAAAACTCTTTAAGGGTTCATAGAGGTTGTCAAATGTCATCTTTATGAGTAAAAGTGTTCGAATGGCCCTGTACTAGCAGTCGGTCAAAAAAACAGAATTTCTTTCCCCTTTTTTTAGCTGAATCTATGAAAAATGCCAAAGTGAACAGTTTGACAGCCAATTGAAAGGCACCAGCGAGGTGATTTGCAAAGACCTATTACCTGAACACTTTCCATATCTCGACACAGTGTGCACTGTATCCCTAAAGAATTTGAAGAAAATGGACAAAAGAAGAAGTTGCAGGCTTAAAATATATGTGAGCGGTGTCTGAAAGTCATGCATTTAGAAAAATGAAAAAAAAAAAAAAAATCCAACAAAGACCTCACACAGGACCTGAGTGATGCACCTGGTTCTTTAGCTGATCCATCAACTGTTCACTGAAGCCTCATCAGAAATGATCTCAGTGGAAGGGTGGCTGTCAAGGAGCCATTCTTAAGAAAGGGAAACAACGAAAGTCTGAGGTATGCCAATTTACACAGGAGCTGGACTGAAAATCAGCAGCAACAGCTCTGATGGAGTGATGAATCCGTTCATCCATCTATTCTCTTCTGCTTATCCTTATCATGGTCGCTGGGAGGGGGGGCTACAGCCTATCCCAGTGACCATAGGCGAAGAGGCACAGTACACCCTGGACAGATCTTAGCCAGGGCTGTGATGAATCCAAATCTGAATTTTTTTTCAGACTGTCATCAGTATATATGGAGGTTTTCAGGAGAGACGTACAACAGTGAGTGTCTACAGCGATCTGTCAAATATGGGAAGCTCTGTCATGGTTTGGGGCTGTATTTTACACAGTGTAGTTTGAGCTCATAATACCATCAGTCCTGACAAGATCTCCAACAGTGTTCCTTTGTGTGTTTTTACTATATTGCTAGTGGATCAAAATACACACAAAGGAACACTGTCAGACATGGACTGGCCTCCGCAGAGCCCGGACCTCAACATTACTGAAGCAGTTTGGGTTCATTTTAACAGAGAAGCTAACAAAAGGCAGCCAACATCCAAAGATGAGCTTTGAATGTCCTTCAAGAAGCCTGGAGATCTATTCCTGATGACTATTTAAAGAAATTACAGGAAAGCTTCGCTAAGAAAGTTCAGGCTGTGTTGAAGAATAAATGTGATCTTTACAAATACTGACTTTCAATCTTAGAATTTAAACAAAGTGTTTTACCTTATATAATGTAATTACTTCAGAATGTTTTCACCTATTTTCCTGGTGAAGACAGGAAAACAGGAAATTAATACTTCTCGAAGTGTAAATCAGTATTTTTTTGCACTTGCTTATCATCTACAACACTGAGAAAAAAAAATCACCTCCAATAACGTGAGACGGAATGTCTGAGTCACTTTTATTTACACAGAAAAAACAAAAAACATCTTTCAGTTTAGTTCGAGTGTATTAAATCTTTGTTTGTGAGCAATAGTGTGTGTTGTGATATCGTTACAAACTGAAATAAAATAAACAGACGTTCCGACATACGCAGTCGACTCTAGCCTTTGCTCTAATGGGAGCTTCACTCTCCCGCCCTCCTCAATTTACAGTCTCTTGGAAGGCGTTCATTGTGGGCAGGTTTTTTCAGGGGTTTGACAAGTGACAGGAAACTTTAAATCATTAGTAAAGCCTTCCAGTGGGAAAGTGTAGGGATACTGGTACTAGAAATTTAGCTTAGCTGGAAACAGCTACTACAGCATCCGTGCCCCCTCAAGTTAATGTTGAAGGACATTTTTCCTGTTGCTTTTATTATTGTGCTCAAGCCTTAAACGTAAAGAATAATGTCACTGCAGAAAAAGAAAAAAAAAGTGAAAATAAGTTAATTTAAATTACTTCTTAAACTTTTTTCTAGCACATCCTCGTGCATAAGCCAATAAAACGGTTGCATTTCGCAATTTTTATTTACTGATAAAATTATGAAATGATTCAAGTTTTAATTTAAAGTTTTTTTTCCTCAGCTTAAAGGTGCCCCACAGTCTGAGAATCAATGGTCTAAATCTGTAGGTGTCCAAAGCTGTTGTCACACATTAACGTCAGACAGTTGGGGTTTTTTTTGGGAGACTCACAACACAACAGAGCAGGTGTGCAAAGGCTTCCAGCGTAAAACACGTCAACACAAAAGTAAATATTTGCAGTGTCTATGGAAAAATGTATAGAAACAACACTGGTAGGGTCCGCGAAGGTGGAGTCCTGTAAAAAACCTTAAGGGTCACTGGGGTGGAGAGGTGGCGGTGGTGGCCTTCAGGATGCCTCGCAGCACCTTGTAGTTGTTAAGGGGCTGGTTCTCTTTGGGGGGGTAACAGGGACCACGCTCTGTGGCGTAGGAATAAGGAAACCGCAGCACCCAAACGCCATCAGGTGGCAACGATATTTCAGTCTGCTCTGGGTGGAAGATCGGACAGGGAGGAAGGCCTGGCTGTACCTGAAATCACAGCAGAGGACAAAAGAAAATGTTATTCAGTACCGAACCTGAAAATTTTGCCACACAACTGAAAAGCTTCATTTATTAAAAAGGCTGAATATAGTAAGACAGTTTCAAATCAAGGCTTCACGATTGTCAGCTTAACAGGTGTATACAGGTGGGTAGTGGAGGGGTTCAAAAAGGAGGCTATTTAAACCCCCGAACAAGTATAGTTGTTTCTTCCCTGGAGTGTCTGGAATCAGACTTATGGGTAAGGTGGGGAGCTTGGAGTAGAGCTGTGTCAAAAGAAACCACCTGAGATGGTTCAGGCATCTGGTTAGGATGCCTCCTAACTGGGAGGAGACCCCAAGGCATCTGCAATCTGACTTCAGGTAAGGGCAGGATGGATGGATGATGCACGTTAGTGTATTATGCAAAGAAACTTGAGTTGCCTTCATTAATCATTTGGCAGGCTTTACTCCTTATATATGCACCATATATGCGTTAAATGGCAAAAGAATCTGCAACTACAACTAAAGTCTGAAGGTTTGTCTTTGTTAAAACTGTGACGTGCTCATTTTAGTTTTCATACCTGCCTAAATAGTGTCATGCTGCAGGTATCTTAACCTTTTCTTTGCACATTTTGTGATACATTCCTGTTGTTGAACAGTGAACGGTGCAATGAGTTCTCTCTTTGTTTGGGTCTCTAAGGGAAACCTCAGCCACCCTTTGAAGGAAACTCATTTCCACTCCTTGTATCTGCAACCTCATTTTTTTTTGTCTCTACCCAGAGCTCGTAACCATAGGTGAGGTTGGGGATGGAGATCGACAGCTACACTTTTACACTTGGCTCTTTCTTAACCACAGCGGACCGGCACAGCTCCAATCTGTCTGTCAATCTGACATTTCCCTCATTTAAGAATAAGACCCTGAGACACTTAAACTCCTCCACTTGGGGTGGCAATTTGTCCCTAACTCAAAGTGTGTGCGCCACCCTTTTCCACTTGAGAAAAAAAAGGTTAAAATTGTAGCTTTTAACTCTAACTTTAGCTTTTGCAGAGTCCCAGAGACTTAGTGATCGTTAGACATACTGCTGAAAGAATTAGCTGATTCACTGAAAACAGAGTGAAAATGGATCGCTTTTCTAAAAGTGTGATGGTTTTTGTTTTGCTGCTTACCTGTGGGTTGAGGGTAACCTCCAGCGGGGCGTCAGGCACAACAACGAAAAGGCGAGCCAACTGGGCGAAGTGGGGCTTCAGGCCACGGCCTTGAGAGGGAGACAGGATGTACAGCGGCATGTCGGTGTTTAGCACCCTGGTGGCAGGATCTTTAGCGCCCCCTGGCCCTAGCACCTTCACTACTTTATCAGGCCCGCAGCTAATGAAGCGTCTCCCCCTGCCGTCTTCATACTCGAATCCCACAAAGATGCGAGCCATGTCTTCCCTCCTGCGACTCCTACCGAGCCCACCGGTGCTGCCTCGCTTTCCCACAAGGGTCTTGTTGGGGACTGGCCACGAGGACGTGCCTCCGTCCAAAGGCTCCGTTAGTCCTGTATCTTCCTCCGATCGGGAGCGAATCACCAAGTCCCACGGCAAGAGGAATGAGGAGCCAGGGAGGAAACCTGGCTGCTCCAGGCCCGTGTGGCAGTTATATGACTTTGCTGGGCCAAGTTTCACCAGCGACCAGCTGGAGAATTTAGGGAGGAGACCTTTAGGGCAGCCAGAGTGCATCATTCCAGGAAGGTACTCTACAGTAGAGGGCTGCCGGTCAACAAGGCTTGGCCTCTTTTGCTGAACTTGGGTTTCAGCTCCGTCTCCGTCCCCGTAGGGCCCTAGGCTGTCTGTAGACTGGCCTAGACTGAGAGCCAGGCTAAGGCTGGTGTCTCCAGGTGTGTGGCTCTGGGCAGTGCTGGGCTCCTTCAGCCTCTCTGCGTCACCTGATCCTGAAGCCTCAGAGGGGTTTCTCTGAGCCTGGTTGGCCGGGGCCGGGTCAGGAGTGCTGGGCTGGAACACTGGAAACTCAATCCTCTCCAACTTCCCGCAGCATTTCTCCTCCAGCATCTACTCAGGAAAAAGACAGTTAACAAGCAAATACTTGCAGGTGGTTACATGTTGTGCTTTAGATATACAATTGAAAGAAACAGTGTTTTTGTAACGACATGAGAAAACTGTGCAACAATGTGAAGGGAGAATCTTGTAGCAATGAACCATAAATCTGCACCTGGATGAAATTTCTGTTTTTTCTTCACTCTCTTGGCTTTTACCGTCATTTTTCACAATTTTCAATAAGAAAAATCTCTAAGCTTACAGTGTACTACCTGAGCTGATAATGGAGCCGTCATCGGCTACAGAGAGAGAAATTTCCCTCAAATTTGTTTCACAACTGTACGTAGAACCACTGACAGAGCAGAGAACCTGTACCCCTCTGTGGTCCTCAGCAGGACCCTTGTGAAGTGAATCCTGACCTGGTAAAAGTCGTAATTTGCTGCCTGGATGTCAAACGGATCCTCACGGGGAGCTTGTTTCCGTCCACAGTTACAGGAGCTGGTGGAGCGCCCCCTACTGTTGTGATTCATGATCGGTGGGTTGTGATCCATGTCAGACTTCTCTCCTGTGGAATTAAGTGTCAGATTTCACACTTATAGCTTTTATTTTATTTTAGTGTTGGAGCTACAACAATTATGTGAAATACTCAATGAAAAAAAAGTGCATTAAAGGGGCCCTCCTCAAACTTGTGCAGAGGAAGATGATGTGCTCACCTGGCTGAGGCAGCAGGTGGAACTTGTGAACACAGTGCTGGTCAGTCAGACTTCGCTCTTCACACAGCTGGTGGCCATTGCTCCAGAAGTTGTAGCAGTCCTCGTGAAGCTGTAGAGCATAGCGTTGGAAAGCCACTCCTCGAGCGTGTTGGCTGTACACCCGCAGAGCGTGAGCCAGCTGGTTTTTATGCACCGTGGTGGTGTAGTTATGGGGGAGGTTGGACTGGTAGGCGCTGTGAGCCAGAGGCAGAGCTTTTTGGCACCTGTTCTCAGAGAACTTTGTGTCAGCGTCGAGAAAACCCTCCAAAACCTTCACCTGGCTTTGCACTTTTGTAGCTAGCTCAGCCATTTCTTCATCTGTGTTTTTGATCAGGACTTGGTGGAGTCTGGTGGCGACCTGGACCCATTTGGTGTAGGTCGGCAGCTCAAAGTGCGAAGGCTGCGGGTTGCGGCCGACGCTGTCATCGAAACCTTTCTTGGTGAGCACCAGGTCAACGTGCTGCCAGAGGAATTCCTTCAGGCTGCAGTCCACCAGCTGACTGCCTATTGAGATGCTACCCGAGTCTCCGCTGCTGCTGGGCTGCCGCGCTGAATGCCGCATCTGCTGATAGCGCCTCGGCCCCGACACCGACACCGAGGAGTCCTGCTCAGACAACATGCAGTTGGACCGCAGCTGACCGAGCAATGCACCTAAGGGGTCCTCATCTAGTGCTGGGATCACGTATACAAACGCCTGGTTGGCGGGCACCGTGAACAAGCAGTTGCTACTCTGGTTGGTGAGAACTCGGCTTTTACGGAAGATGCGATAAATCTGGTCCTCCAAGGCATGCTGCAGCCTCCGCCTGGGAGAGTGCTTCTTCGGTTTGTCAGGGTTTGAGTCTGAGCCGTTTGCAGAAACCTTTAGAATAACAAACAAAGTAGACATAATTTGTTTTAATGTATTAAATTAATGTGTAAATTAAATCATCCTTTTAAAATTGCAGTTTGTGTTAATTCGGGTGATCTTTGTCAAATGTTAATTTTTTTAAATGATCTGAAGCATGTAAATGTGACAAATATGTCAAAGCCACCCCCAAGGAAACCCGGAAAGGGCAAAAGACTTTTTCACAGCAATGTAACTTTATTAAGATATATCAATATTTCAGTTTTAATATCCCAAAAGGTTGATTCTTTTAATCTGGACGTAGTGTTTTCAGTGGAAGAACCGTTTTGTCACTCATTCAAGTGACTACTTCAGTCACTGAAGTGCATATATAAATGAGAGTGAATAAGGATTTGTTAGAGAGCAGACCTTCAGAGTGACGTTCATCTGGAAGACAAAAAGGAGCCGTGGAGGGCAGGGCCGGCAGTTGAGCTTCCACTCTTTGGACACCGGGGAATCTTTGATGGCAGCCCGGATCAGAGGCAGGACCTTCTGCCGCAAGGCGTCCAGAGCTCGGAAGAGCCGGTCGTAGGTCACGTCGAAGGTCTGGTTGGGGTGGACGAGCAGCAGGACGTGACACACGGAGAACATGTAGAGCAGGTGGAGGCAGTGCTGCCTCTCCAGGCCCTTCCAGAAATCGTGGGCGTCTGAGTGTCCGCTCCCGGTGTCCAGAGACAGGCAGGCCCGCAGCAGCTGTCGGCTGTCGCAGACGGAGGAGAGCAGAAGGTACAGCACCCGGTTCTCTTGGTTATAGAAAGCCTGGATGTGACTGCTCGGGGTGCCGCCGTCCTCTGGTCCGCCGAACATCGAGAAAAGGTGCTTGTCCGCCAGTGTGTTGATCAGAGACTCCTTCAGCGCGCCGGACTGCATGCTGCTTTTACCGAAAATACCGACCACACACAGGCCCTCTTCCCGGTAAGCAGCGTCCTCAAGGAGCTCCGCTTGAAGTAGATCCCCCACACTGACGGGACGGGCCATGTTTGCTTCCTTCATGTTGAAAACCAGGGGAATGAAAACAAGCCCGGACTCTTTTCCCCTATCATTTCCGGTTCTTTGTACTAAAATGTCCGAGTCAGTGCAGTATTAGCTTTAACGTTCCTGTTCTCAATTTAAACCACTTTTAGTGTTAGAGTTATTGGAGGGCTTTTTATTTTATTTTATTTTATCTGCTCAGTTCGGTTTTAGCTATTTCCCTAGATGGGAGCATACCAGGAAGAAGACGATCCACTAAAATGGAGCTGATAAAGAAAAAAGAAGAAAATAGTTTAGGTTTTCTTTATCATCGTGTGGGTGCTTTTTGTTGGATCCTAATACTTAAGACGTCAAATAGAAAATAGACATCCCACACTTATTAAACATTCACAGCAAATCTTCTTAGTGCTGTTAGTGACCTAAGACTAAATAAAAAAATATATATATATTTTTTCAGTATATTTTTTGATTTAATTTTAGTTAGTTTTATTAAAAAAAAAAAGACAAAATAATGCACAAGGAAAGATTATATAAATGAATATGAAATAGCTCCCACTATTAAATCTAAACTAATGTAGGCTGAAAGCAGGGAGTGAAAACTATACTGTGTTTGTGTTCTTTGTATGGCTGGTTGTATTGTGACATTGAGGGGGTTATACCTGCAACTTGTGATCATGTATATTGCTTCTGACCATAATAACACTTTCTAAGCTCTGTAAGTTTCTATTCCCTCCATAGAAATGTACTCTGAGAAAATCTTTATCTGGGAATTCCAGACCTTAGAAAGATTTGAGCTCATGGGGAAAGGAAATAAAGAAGAGAAGTATTAGTTATTTAAGACTTGTGAAAAAACCCTTTAAGACAGTTTGTTCAAATCCAGATAAAAAAAACTATGTCATAACTCCTGTTTGAGGTATCAGTGTTCAGAAATATACATGATCTTATCACTCCTGACATTTTCTTTATCAAGTGGATATATACAGTATATCGTTTCAGTCTCTATTTTTATATTCAAGCTTGTTTATGTGTTTAAATGTATCAGACGGCACACTCATATTCACACTTATGCGCAGTTTAGAACCACCAATTAACCTAACCTCACTAACTGCATGTCGTTGGACTGTGGGAGAAAACCAGAGTAACCAGAGAGAACCCACAGACACAGGAGAACATCCGAACTCCACACAGGCCCCGGCCAGATGGTGGATCCAAACCCCAGGACATTCTTGCTGTGTGTGGAGTGGTTAACAGTGCAAATGACGACGCCATCGTGCTGTCAGCACTAAAATTAACTCACAATAATAATAATTTAAATGAAAACACATAAATACGACTATATTTGTATATTACAATAGTACGATAAAGTACTCTGATTAAGCTGCCTGTAAATTACTTGTACTCGAGTTAAATATTTGAGTTTCCTCCGTCACTCGCGTTAACTTTAAACACCTTCCACCTTCATTGTGATGGCATGTCTTCGGAAAGGTCTCGGGACGTCAGGAGGCAACGTTGCGTGCGCGCTCGCGACCCCGCTTCAGCGTCGTCTTTGACGTCACCGCCCTCTGATCATCCGAAATCCCTGATAACACGGCGCGCGCTCGCGCTCGGCTCTGAATGGGGGCTCAGTCCGGCTTGTGACAGCTCGTCCTGTAGTGAAACCGTAGACGCCACGGTCCGCTCATCCCGTCGGATCCGCTGCTTTCAGACGCGCCGGTAGTCCACGGCCCTGCTCCTCCGGTAGTACACATTTATTCAGGTAGTATGGTACTGAACTGTCAGTCCAACTAGTTCGGTTAGTGTACTGACTCTTCTCTTCTTAGCCCGGCAAGTTAGTGTACTGACGGGCGGAGCTGTTTCTGTCTGTCCAGGAATGAGAAATGATGGCCGGCTCTGCAGCAGAGGAGAAAACCTTCCGACGGTTCTTGGAGCTCTTTATTCGGGAGATGAGGATGCCTCTGCAAGAGGGCGACCCGCTGCCGATGCGCCCGTTGTCGGACCTGGTGTCTGAGGACGAAGTGGAGGGGGAATGCCTCGACCTGTGCCTCCAGCACCTCTACAAATAGTTAAGTGTCCACTTTTTGTTCGCATGCTGTTATTTCCGTGTCTCTGTGTAGTCAGACAATGTCAGTGGCCGTGCTTTTGAAATGTGGGTTTCTACTTTGTGGAGAGCTGCGCCAGGTGAGCGGAGCTGCGACCCCGACTGGGTCCAGAGCAGGATGAAGCGGGATGCCCGGAACCTGCTGCCCTTCTGGGCGGCCAGCCGCCTGCTTCTGAGCATGCCAGGGTGTGTCAGCATCAAGTTTAGACAAGTTCCGTTACAGATGCGGAATTAAAGCTAAAGCAGAAGTTAAAAGACGCCTAGTCTAGGAATGTGTTTGCGTTATTCTGCGTGTTTTATTTACGCACTTGCGCCTGTTTTGTGCTAGAAATCTACGCTAGCGGTGTCGGAGCTGTAGGTCCACAAAAGGTGAACCCCTGGTTTTGCGTAACAGCACGACGTCATTGTGGTGTAGGAGGAGGAGGAAGCCATTGCCATCACTGCTGAGCGCATCTTCACGGGCTAAAAATAACCCACCGGTTACGTTATTAGCCCGAATCGTTACGCTCTAAAATCCAAGTCGCAGACTGAATGAATGGCCTCAGACTGAGATCACCACATTTATATTAGTACCATTTAACAGATGTGTGCCGCTTACCTCAAAGTCAATCCCATTCCAAAAGGAAAAGAAACAAAGTGCAGATATGCTTATGAGTGGACGCTCTTCTATGGCATGCACGCTTTTATTTTAACAGCTGCTCAGAAGCTAAATTAGTAATAATCCAGCTTCTGAGGCATGAACAAACTTGGCATGAAAGGTAAAGCTGAGAGAGAAATGTTCTGCTGCCCTGAGCTCTGCTGCCTGGCCTGGTTTTTGAATCCAAAATAGGTGCAGAAACTGTGCTGGGAAGAAGAGGGTGGAAGGACTCATCTAGGGCACTGAGTGGCAAGGGGACTACATGGTTGCATGTTGAAAATGACTGCGCCGACCAATTTGCATGCAGGTTCTTCCAGCTGTGGTGAAGAGAACCTCACACACAGCCCAGAGTGCTCACAGGTGCTTTTCTGCAGAGTGTATTTAACCTGTTGCAGTAGCCACATCCAGATCAGTGTCACCGCACATTCATGCTGTCTCTCTCGCAATGTCCAGGTTTGTTTGGCTGGCAGATACAAGGTCACTGACCCTTCGGCACTTAACATCTAGCTCAGCTTGCCACCCCCTCCCTCCCTCTGTCTTCACATGCATGTTAACCCCGGATGACAAAGAGTGGAAACAGTCTGAATAAACCTGTAGGTTTTTCTGTTGAACTTGTGCTCTTTAGCAGCAGTTGCATCGACTGGCGTGCCTGTGCCTGTTGGTTTTAAATACTGAAAGAGCAGGAGCTAACAAGTTATTAGCAGGTACAACACATAACCACGGAGTGTAAAGGGTTCAGGGCTGAGATACACAATAGAGAAGGAATTAGCTGCTACCCACTGTAAAGTTAGTGAGCTTTTTTTTAAATTTGAGAAACCTCTACAAACCTCTACTCTCTCTATTCAAAGAAGGCATGAAAGATAAAAGTGCTTTTAACCATAAATCAGTCTTTCTAATGACCAGCAGGAGGCGACTCATGTGGTTCCAAAAAGAAGTCCGCTTGCGTAGAAGTCTATTGGAAAATGACTGTGGGCTCCTATGATCCATGACCTCAGTAAATGCCTTCCTGGGCTCAATTGCTAGTTTAAGGTCATAGTGATTAAAACATGAAGCCAATTTTGGTTATTATTAGAGTTAGAAAGTAGGATCATCCAGGATAATAAGCAAGCCAATGAGGATGCAGTGTCTTTGTTTTCCCTTCGGATTGATCACTCCGAATCAAGATGATGATATTGAAAATACTAAGCTCGAGGCTTCATGGTGGCACTTTTATAACCATTCATCTACATTCATCTTTTGCAATTTCACATCAAACTTCCATCTAGTCATCATACTGTGATACCAACAATGAATGTCTGCATAAAGTGTGCTAGTCTGGTGAAAGCTGTAATGTTTAAAGATTGTCGCTCACGATCCAATCACAATCAAGTGATCAGGACTGTATTACAGATACTTTTTTACCACCAACTTGCCATTTGACTTGCTTCACAGTGGGCGTGCCCGACTTTTCAGATAGGTCAGCAACCGATCAACCACAAGGTGGGCTTACAGAGCTTTGATTAACCTTTAGGAAAACTGTGCAATTAATCAAATTTTAATCTCAGGTGCAGTTTTGCCTTTCACTGATTAATAAAACAAAACAACCAAGATAAATCAGTTAAATTTGGCAATATGTTTGAAAAGCCAAAAAGCTGAATTTTTTTCAAGATTTCTGCACAAGTCTCGAAACCTCATGGTGTTGCCGGCTTAAGCTAAAGTCACATAAGGGAACACAAGTTTACTCGGAGCTTGTTGCACACTTAGCCTCGACAAGACGTTGAGGGTGCTTCACAAGCTCAACCTCTGGCAAACCAATTAAATGCAATCGCTCACCAACCATGATTTTTGTTGTGGTCACACGGAGGTTGATGATCTATTTTTTCCTCTAGCTTGATTGCATCCTTACACATTCACTGCACTTCACACTGTGCTTCATCTACCTTATAAACCTGGGTACAACTAAACATGAAGATATCACCTGCAGAGATCCACGTCTGCACTACCCTCCTTTGTGCATCGGGATAACACAGAGGGGGAATACACAGGGAGGAAACATGACACATTTTGTTAAAATCTCAGATTTATACTGTAGATATGCACGTTTCCTTTTGATTGGCTGGTTAGTGGATAATAGCAGCATTCGCACTGTGAGATGTCAGCCTAAACTTGTGATATTGTCTGAATTTTGTCCCAGACCATCTTTGGTTGATAGCGATACAGCAGCCAACTTTGATCTGATGCGTGACCAAAGATATTGCCACGATAATTTCAGTATGCTTATCTTTAGTCTTCATATAGGCCTCTTTTCACCCAGCTGCCCATATGGACATTGAAACAGGTTTGGTTTTCTATGGCTGTTCCTCCTGTTCATACTGCACATTGAGAGTCTACTCGCTAATGTGCTTCATACTTTAATCCAAAGATGTGTGACTTCGCTCTGACTCAGAAGTCTGAGCTGTCTGCTGGGTGAACGTGAGCGTCCACAATCACCACCTGGTGCCAAACCACTCCAAGGAAGCAGAAAGTTGAGGCCCTATTCATGACTTTGAATCTGATGCATTTCTATAGAAGTGACTGTTAGTTCTTACATCCTTGGTTGTATTCAAGTGATTTCAGACCTGACAGAGCTGAATATGAAAGCACAAATGTCTGATGTGATGAAATTGGACATTAGTTGATCTTTAACCTGACAGCTTATTGTTAAGTAGCACACCTAATTGTTCGTGCACTAGTTACCAACACTTAAGACAACCCAGGAAAATATCCCAACCTGTAATCAAAGCAGTTATTGCCTCTTTATCTGTTTATCTTTGTAGTCCATTGTTCTTAAAAGATTGAATTCATTTTGTCCATTTTTAATGCGTATAAACATCAAAGAAGTTCTTTGATGATATAAACTAATGAAATTATCATCAATAATAATGGAAAATATTTGCTGCATACCAAAATTATTACATAAGATTGTGTTTTTATAACTAAAGCTAAACCAAAAAGTAAAAGTAGGTGTGAAAAAACATTTTAGCCAACTGCCACACAGCATGTTTGTTCATCTGTAATATATAAATGGCAATATAACAGTGACATGGGAAATTAGGAGAATTATATTAGTTTTAGATGCTGTTAATACTCGAACTTCATTTTACTACAGTCCTCGGAAACTTCACGTCCTCTGAAGCAGGTGTGAAGGTGAAACAAGGCAGAAGCATGGCTGCAGGATGTGGGTGTTTTATATGTACTGTAGTAATATTTTTGCGCAGCTCCGTGTGATTCATCGCGTGAGAGTTACTGCTGATCGGATTGAAGTCAAAAGCTGAAGTTGTGGCAGTTGTTTTAAAAATAAGAGTCCGTCCAATCTGGATGTGTGAAGCATCCATTAGCCAAGCCTACCAAAATAACTGCAGCTCAATGCACAGGATTACTTTGTAAAATATCCCACTGTCTCTGTTTTCTGGCAGAGGCACTTTGTTGTACATTTGGCTTGTTAGAGGCAATGAATCACTCATTGGCCAGTCTCCATGTAACACTATATTTTCAAGGGAGACAGATTTGAGGAGCTACTGTATGAAGGTCAAACAGGACCATTTATTTCTCCCATCCTATATACACAAGGCAAAATTTTAGAGACATTAAATATTAATTAATATATACTACTTGAGGAAAAGTCAGTTGGTTCCCAAAAACCACGAGGACTCATCTTCTGGGAAACATGAATATCCCAAATTGGCTCTCCAAGATAAACAAAAGCATCAGTCATTTCAGCCAGCGGAGCAAAAGTATATGTTTAGAAACCATGGCGCTGGTCAGTTGGGAGCAGAAGTGGGAGTAATTAACTGCAGAGCCATAAATCTTACTAACAGTTGGACGTGTGAAGCTGTTGGGGTTGATGGATGGGTCAATAAAACATTTAACTTCAGAGACGACCTTTCATTTACTGTTTCAGATTCACACTCTACTCAGTTTTGCTTCAATAAAATCCACAATTTTCCCCCAAAACCCCAATTAACTTTTTATAACTAGTTAGACTTAGCAGAGTAACTATTTAAACCCCAACCTCAATGTTTCACTCACTGTGAAGCAGATTTAATCTATTTTTTTAAATAACTGTGCATTGAATGGGTTGAATCAGTGAATGATTGGATGAATCTGATTTTCGACTCAGTTTTATGTCGTTGTTTTGGTGCCGCGTCGCTGTTCTGGATCCTCTTACCGCTCACGTTGGGCAGTGTTGGGCTGCTGCAGCTGTTTTCAGAGAAAAGCTCTTAAACTCATTCTGTCCAGACCATTTGGCTATATTTACAAGTAAAATAATCAGTGAGGGAGAATGTTAGAAACAACAGAATCTGTCTCACTGTTTTTCTCACATGCAGTAGAGAGTGGGTGCTCACTCTCAGAGGTTGTGCCTCAAGGAGAGTTCTTGCAAGCGAGCACGGCCTCTGATCAAACCAACAAAAACAAGCTGTATATCAGAGATGGTAAAAAAAAAAAAGAAAAATACACATAGATACACATCAAACCATACTATTGTTGGGCCAAAAACAAGCAAAATATGATAAATATTGAAAATAAAATGAGCAGGATGCACGCTGCAGGGCTCCAGTTTGACTCTTTTATTGCACCAGAGAAATGATGAAGAGCGCTTGTGCTTGAAATGTCCAGAGACGGTATAAAAGATGGACATAGCTACCGTGACTTCTCTCCAATCAGTTTCTGAAGTCCTGTTTTGAAGCCTGGAGATGAGTGTTTTTTGCCAGAAACATCTTGGCTGCAAAAACAGATTTGGTGAAACGTCACAGTTTTATGATGTAGTATCCATTAAAACTAGAGCCCTGCAGTGTGTGATCCTGAGCAGAGCATTTTTTCCATTGTCATCTCTGTGTTTTGAACACATGGCAAGTGTTATCCTAATTTTTTACCTTTGGGACCATAATTGACAGAGCAAACATCATGTTGTATTGAACAAGACTTGAAACTATTGACTGAGACTATAAGCTCGTAGATCAACGGAGCTAAAGGGCCGGTTGTCCGCAGGTTTCCATACAGCTGTTTACAGCCAGAGATGATTCCCCCTGAAGGGAAAGAGTTCAGGTTAAAGCCTTATTTTTTAGTCCCAGAAGTAGGTCCATGTTTTATATATCGTGAATTAATACAAAAACTGTCTAAAGGGTTTCATCAGATCAAAATGGACAGAATGAGTAATGAGATGGTTGAAACCAAAATTATAGCAAAAAAAGAGGGTGAATCACATTTGCAAAGGGATCAGAAAAACTCACCAGCTCAAACTAAAAAACGGATGATGTGTCAGTATTCTTTCCCCAACTTGTTATTTTACCTTAAATCGGGACGTTTACCTGAATCTAACCAGGAAAGTTCGTCACTTTTGCAGCTGGTCTCGCAGATTTAAGTGGCGTCTGGTTTAAAGTGTTTTAACATGTAAAATGAGCTCCCTTCATATTAGGCTGGAGTCAGTCCTGCAGGTACAGGAGTAACAGGCAACACATAGATCATGTATCTCCTCCAATTCAGACCCGATACACGATTTAATGTATCACTTAAGCTTCCATTAACAGTGGCTCCAGCCTCTTAAAGCTGGGCTCTTTGTGCATTAGGGCTGCGAGTGGAAATGCAGAAGTATTAGACGTGTGTTTTGTTTTGTTTTTATATCATTTACAGCACTTATCATTGTAGCAACCCAGGTATCCTCTTGCTTAGCGTAACAATGGTCAGTCTGAGTACAGCAAGCAGCAACAGCAGCAGGTTAATCATGTTTCAATCAAGCGTCTTTGTCTGTGACGTTTGATAACAGTGTTTCAGACAACAACACGGCCAATCAGTATGCCAGGTTCACTCTCACTGTATTATTTAGCTCCTTAGTTTTACTTGTTTGAGTTGGCATGTCCTTAATGTCTGGTTGTCTGAGGACAGCGTGTTCAGATCAGTGGGAAGGACGTTTTTATAGCAGAATGTGAAGCCGAGTTTTATAGTTTACTTTGCAAAACAAATAAATAAACATTAACTATAAGATAAATCCCCTTTTCATTTTAATACAGGGTCTTGGTCTTTTGCTTTTATAGGGATGCAGTAAAGGAATTAAATAAGCGTAAAGTTGACACAAGGAAGGAAAACTCAAAACAACTTCCTGCTCTGGCTGTTTGGAATAATGAGTAGAACTGGAAAAACAATTTTTCTGACCCCATGTTCCTCTTTTACATTTCCATGGGGTTATCCCCTCTGCTAACCAAATAAACAGAATTAGCTGTGTTAATATATGTAGCAGCTATCTTTCCTCTTAAATGAGATCAATGGGTTGCATTGTGCTTTGATATATTTGGGCTGTCTTGAATATTGTTGTTTTTTTTTTTTGTACGTATGTATGCCAGTGTATGTCTGGAGATTCTGCGATAATCATCACCGTATGGTTTAAATTGGGTTTGTGTCAATGGATAACATCCTCACAGGGTCGAGGTGACGAACGATTAGCTTATTTACTTGTTAACTCAGTTTAACATTATATGAGTCTGCCTTGCTGTAGTTTCATGTAGGAATCTCCAGATATGACTAATGCTTGTAGATCTCGAGATCTAAATGAACAAATGTAAAGAGCAAGGCAGATGTTATAACTTAATACCTTTTAAAATGCTCAGCTGATATCCATCCACTTATCACGGCAGGCTAAATTGTGCAAAGATGTCTCTCATCTCTCTAATTTATATAGAGGATTTCTAGTTTTAGTGACTACTAAAAGCAATTACTTTAAGCAATTTAGACTAGCCATCTAGCCATACAGTCATACAGCACTTTATTCTTTACAGTTTAAGCTCTTTGTCTTCCTCACATTCACAGCCAAGTTAGAATCACGAGAAGCAGGAGAACCCCGTGTGAACCCACACACGTGGAGAACATGCAAACTCCTCGAACCGTGGACCTTCTTACTGTGAGGCGACAGTGGTAGCTCACGTATGTGCTGCTGAGAGAGAGCAGTGTTGTTTTTTTGTGTTCAGGGCACACATTATGAAGGGTTGGAAGAACTACCTTAGGAAGAGTCTGGTTTGAGTGATCATCTGGTCACAAGGGACAAATACGCACTCCTGATTGCAAGAAGGTCTTGCAACCAAATTTACCTCCACCAACTCGTGACCATTGGTGACCAGTCTCTAGGCCTAAGGTAGCATGCCTACCTGTGCTTCTCCTTCCAACCCGGTGGTGATGGTATTGGTCATAAGAGGAGCGTGACCTTTTAAAACAGGTCACCTGAAACTAGTTTAAATAAAATCTGTAAAAAAGTTAAAGTTGGAACTCTGGCACATTTATTGTCAGTTTGGGGTTTGTTGGTATTTAAAAAATCTTTTTGTTCTGTTGTTCTCCACTAACCTTAGAATGAAACATTTTTTATGTATTTATTTTTTACTTTTTAGCCTTAATTTTGAAAGGACAATAGGGAGAGGATTTAAGAAATCTGGGAGAAAGACATGCAGTAAAAGGCCTTGGGGTAGATTTGAACTTCTTAAAAGGCATGCGCGTCACTTATTTTTCTCTGCAATGCAAAAGAAATCTCCTTTCCCAGATGGAAGCTGTTTATCTACCTCACTGCCTGGATAATTTTAATGCATGGTAACAGGAGGCTCTGCTGTGGCTGTAAGGACTGACTGATCATGTAACTGAACTGTAATGTAATGAAGATATTTACAAAGAATATGTGCTGAGAGCGGAGTTTGGCTGATACCTGATCAGTCTGAGCATTGAGGCTGAGAGATGCTAAAAAGCTCTGCGGGGATATTGATAAAAATGTTAGGATATGAATCTGTCATGCCATTAAAACAATATTGAGGTTAAATCCTCAGACGGAGATGATATGAAATAAAAGAGTGGGTATTTGAGGAATCTAGATCTGTACCTGCAGACACGTGGGCTTCGGACGCTAATGGAGGAGAAGCTGCTGCAGTTGAAGCAGACTAATGGTATGAGTGTGTTTATATTTGTGGTGGCCAGCATCCTACATGGATGCCTCTACAGTAGCTCTGCTGTGAGTGTAATGATAGTCGGAGGCAGTAGCTCTGGTGATTCATCCCAACGTGTCATTAGTTTGTCTCTGGGTTGAACAGCTAATAATAGACTTGTGCAAAAAGAGAGAGATCCCCTCTGCGTGTGAATGTGTGCGTTAATAGGGGGTGGGTG
>VUQR01025199.1:40682-61898 GCA_015108515.1 Hemichromis elongatus | reverse complement strand
CAAACTGTGAAGTCTTTGGAGCTTTTCTTAGTTTCAAGAAATGCAAACAATATGAAAGCTGAAACTGAAGCACAAATATCTTGGACGATCTGCAACACAATGCAGGCACATGTTATTTGTTAGATATATCCACTAAAATTGCTCCAAAAGGTGACAACACCACAGGTGCTGTGGAGTGGTCCAGCTATCTGTACTGGCACCTGTCAGTTGTTATGGAGCGAAGGATTACAGGGCTTCAAACAAGCCGTAAATATGTATTTTTAATGGTGTTGGGGTGAACATTTTAATGGGAAATAGTGCACTCACATACAAACCTATGTGCCTTTTGATCTTAAAGAAATATATTGTGTTTCCTTCAGCTCAGATTCTTACATTATTTTAACAACCTTCCATACACACACAGAGCCTGCATCACTTGAAATAACACATTGCCCTTTCTGCATGGGAGGCATACGCCGTGGCAGTAAACAGTACAGAATACAATTTATGTGCCGCAGCACTGTGGCAGGAATAAGTGATAAATCACGGCGTATTGTGAAGTGGACACTTCATCAGGCTATGCATTTTCTGAATATGTCTGCTGTAATTCTGAAGCAATGAGTGCCATTAGTTTCTTCTTATTGTAATTAATGTCACCACAGAGAGAGAGAGAGTGATAGAAGTATAGAGGGAGAAAGACAAAAATAATACAGAGACAGGAGAGGAAATGAGCAGCTAGCAAGCCTGAGAGGAAGACATAATTCAGGGCTGGACCGAGTGGCTCGGCTGTGAGATAACGGTGATAATACAAGTATCAGGGCTGTTGTTTTAGGGACAAGTTAACGGTGTTAACGCCTATAATTCTTAAAATAAAAGTTAAAATATTCAGGCCATTGCTGATATAGCAAGTATTTATTTGGAGCCTAGCTGGAAGAAACTACTGTTTTTACTATAAAGTTGGTAAGGCTGTTGATACAGACAAACTGTTTTGTTTTAAACATCCAGCACATAAAAGAAAAGTTTAGTACATTTTTGCTCTTCTTTGAGTCCGTCTCAACTTTATAGGTGCAGTTAGCAAGTTTTTTTTTTATGTTATTTAATAGAGAAAAAGGATACTGTATTCATAAATATATATTAAATATTATGTGATTACATCTTTTATCTGGAAAGATACTGGCTACATAAGACGGAAGGTGGAGGAGAAGAGAAGTCACAGGAATTTTCTTGCCATAGAGAGACATTTAGATTCATGTTTGGAAGTATGAATATGTCGTACCTGTGATTTATTGTCTGAGAAGGGATCCCCATCACCAAAGAAGGGAAAATGCGAAGTAAAGAGACTGAATAAATAGGTTTTATATAGCCTTTCTACTTTCTACTGAACAAACAAATAACTTGATGACCTTATTGGCACTGTGACCATAAACTTACAACTGTACGCCCACATAGACGTATAAACCAAAGGAAGGTGACTGTGGAGTTACTACAACCTTGAAGTTTAGAAAAGTCAAGAGACACTCTGAGATAAAACCAGCAATACTCAATTCAGAAAAAGGATAAAGATGTAAAAAAGAACAAAAAAAGAGAATGAAGAGATAATGACTACATCAAAACATAGATCGCTTTGTTTAAAGTGACCATGTGTTAAAGTGAAATATAAATCAGACAAGGCAAATGTTCCATATGAAGTATTATGGAACAAATTACATTGAAAAGAAATCTCAGGCTCAACATCAGCGGTATAAACACCACAAATACACGCATACCTAACTTTCCGTTTAGTCGTTCGCCTCATCAAATTCCTTTTCTGCAATCGTTATTTGACAAGGCGCCATTATTCCAAACAGTTCCTTTTATGAACAAACATGCAGAAAAAAATACAACCGTTAATTGGAAATTTTAAAAATAAAATGCCTAGCATTGCCCAGCCGGCGAACTCTTCAAAAATAATACGCACGTATAATAAAAATACATCTGTGAAGCATTCCATTTAACAGGACTGATGGGGAGAAACCTGTGTTCTTAATATTGCTGTGTAACATTGCAACTTTTGCTATAATAATCAGATACCAAGTAAACAAGAAGCCAGCACTGCTGATACCAATACAGATATTTTTACCATATAAAGGGAGCTTATACAGAGGAGAGCTTTCTGTCTCGTGACGAAACATCATCGATTTGCTAGTTCTGAACACATGTCAACGATTTTTTATTTTAATTTAACGATTCATTTTAATTTTCCAAAATAACGAGTTAACACAACCAAACACACCTTTCAGCTTTTCATGAATTTTGAAACGGGTTTTTTTTTGGAGAACAGGTATGTAAATGTGTCTGTCTTTAAAGCACTATAGAGCGCTATAGAATATAAATGACACAGATGTGACAGTCAAGGTATATTTTTTCATTTCCAAAACAATTTAACACAATTCATTGGTTTACATAATGAACATAGCAGATAGAAACAAAGCATCAAGCCTATAGCTCTAGAGCAGGGGAAGGCAACTCCAGGCCTCGAGGGCCGGTGTCCTGCAGGTTTTAGATGTGTCCTTGATCCAACACAGCTGATTTAAATGGTTAAATTACATCCTCAACATGTCTTGTAGTTCTCCAGAGGCCTGGTAATGAACTAATCATTAGATTTAGGTGTGTTCACCCACGGTGAGATCTAAAACCTGCAGGACACTGGCCAGAGTTGCCTACCCCTGCTCTAGTGTGAGTCCAATACCGATACCAGTGTTGGTATCAATACTATTGATATTTAGCTCAATCTGTCAAGCTCTACTTCTTATGGTGCTCAATTAATCCATTAAATTTGTAATATATGTGTAAAATGATGTACTTTAAAAAAAACTCTACTTATTGTAAAGAAAATGCCTTATAAAAGTCTTTTCTGCAAGCTGAAATGTTCACAGATGCATACTTGACTCCTCTCCCTGACATGGTGTATTTTTGACTGCTCCATTTTGTTTCCGAGATGTTTTTTGCCTCGGTCAGCCTTGGAAATGAAAAGCTGACTGAGTGGCTCTGTATATTACAGGCCTCCAGGTGAATTTGAGAGCGGAGGGAGCAGCAGAGACCAAAAGCAGATGCAGGAGGCAAGACCGTCTGTTTGAGAAAGCATAATCAGAAACAAGGTTTTTGTGCTAGTATCTGACGACAGTTTATTATCAATTAAAGAAGTTCTTAGGCAAAGGGGAGCATTGCTTCTAATTCTGTTCTTTCGGTAATACTCAGCGGATTGGTCATGCAGCACGTGTGGACTGTTACTTATGTAAAATTGATGCATGCTTCCACTTGGAAAGATTAAAGATTAAATGCTAAGAGTTTTCTAATGAACTCGAGAAGAAGAGAGCAGTTTGAGAAGTCATAGCCTGTACTATTGGAAGAAAAGATTGATTTGTCGCTTCACTTTACTCTCGGTATAATGAAATATAATAAAGACTTTAAAGATCTCATTTTATTGTTGCCGAAGGGCAGAAACACAGAGAGCCGAGTGCACTTCAACACTTTATAGCTGCTGTGATCTGCAGTACCTGCATGCCCAAATCCACGCTTCATATATCATCCTGGGCATACAAGGAAAAGCAAGATGCATGTCAATGCTCAAAAAGGCTTACAGATGCAATATTGTTCTGTTGTAAAAACACCTGGCGCAATTTCTTCACTCGTCGCCCCAAAGCTCAGCAGCGTTTAAAATCCAGCACACCTTTGATCGGCACGCATGATGCATTTTCTCAGGCCCTCTAAACCGAAAGCGACAATGCATACCAAAAAACCTTGGGGAAATGCTACAAATTAAAAATCGAGTTGGAAAAACACACGAACGGGCTTGCAGCCAGCATTGCTAGCACATCGTCTTCTCTCTCGCTGCTGTTGCGAGTTTCTGTTTGCTTTAAACACAGATATCCCTCCAATCTGTAGCAACTCAAGGCCTGTTGATCAATGCAGCCTTAATTTGAGAGCATGGATTATAATAGAGGCATTAGCATCCATTGATTGGAGCTCGGAAGGCCAGTTGCAGTATGAACGGAGAGTCGATAGAAACATCACCTACACTGACAAATACTTGCAAGCCCCCTCCAGAAGCTGGAGGGGATTTAAATGTCAAGAACAATTTTAATGTGGGGGCGATTTGACTGGGCTCCACATTTAGTTTGTTCAACTTACTTTTTATGTATCTTTTAAACAATAACAGTGTTTTTTTGTTTTATTTTACTTTCTTCTATTAAGAAGCACGATCGTATCAAATGATTAGAAAATATTAGAAAAGCTGGTGAGGGAAAGGTTAGATATGAAAGTAATGTTGAAGAAGGCACTATTAGTGAACTGGAATGTCGGTGCTGGTCTAGAAGTATGGTAATTTAAGGGTACATCTGCAAGGTTAGGAGGAAAATTACAAATTGATTTTGGCGATTTCAATTTGTTTCATGCATTTAAAGATCCACGCCGAGCGATTAGGGAAATGAGAGCACAAGTTCAATGAAAGTAAAAACACTTCTTCTTGGAAATGTGTGCGGTTATTACGTTTACAAATGTAATCGGTGATTGCTTCAAAATATCTATTTTAGAACAAAGTCTAGGTGCTTGTGGTTGTCTGCTGCAGGTATTTTAAACATCGTGACTTCTTTATTTGGCATGCAAATTTCAAACACTTTGTATGTACTGTTACATTTTCGTCAGCGAGATAACATGCGTTTCTCCCCTGTAATGTCCCATAATATCCTAACAGAGATAACAGGCAGGCTGGTCAGTAATCGGATTAATGAAGCAATCTGGCAATCGGTATTAATTAACCAAATGAGCCTAAGAATGAGTTTTTTGGGGGCGAGAAAAAGGCAAAAACAACAATAAGTAGAGCCAATCGTCTTTATCTGTGAGAACCACATTGCTCATCCACACTCTCTGCAGCCAATCATTCGAACCCTAATTAACTCTCTGGAATTGGCTGTGTGTGTGTGTGTGTTTTGGCCTAAATGTTCCTTCCCACTATTTACAGTGCAGGAGATTATCTTTTTGGTTGCTGTTGTTGTTGGTTGTTGATAATCTGAGTGTGCTGCAGGGCTAGGAAAAGCATGCCAGGGGCAGCAATATTTCCTCATTGCTTGCACTTTTATTGACTGTGGCCGAGTTGACAGAACCTGTCTAACAGTCAGTCACAGAGAGACGTCCTGTGCTGTTCTCAGCTTGTGTCAAACTACACCTAATCCTTTACATTTGGTGGATAAAATACCTTAAGATGTCCAGATGCTTACAAGCCGAGAGATGGAAAGGTGTTTGACCGTGGAGAGAGTGCACTGTCTGTCTCTTTTGCTGCACAGATCCCCAGCTGATCTACTGCATTGTTGTGCTCTCCGTTTCTTTGAAGGCACTATCCTCCTTCCTCCTCCCTCTTCATGATCCTTTTGTGAAGCATGAAGTAATAGTGGTTCGGTGAAACTGCTGTGCAAGCTCTTTAATCTCCCTGTGGAGCATCTGGTTGGTTTGAGCCATGTAGTTGCGAGTACACACACCCCGGGCCCCAGTGTGAAACTTCACCCGCTAACACACTCTGATGGCGTCCTCCGACGGAGCGTTTTTCGATTTTCACGGCTTGTGCTAAATATGGCTCTCTCGTGCAGCTGGAAGCAGCTGCTGGAGACAGAGAGCGAGCGAGAGTGATGGGAGTGGTGGAGGGCAGGGTTGCAAATGGTGATGTGGGTACACACAGGGCTTTCGAGAATGAGGGGCATGACAGAAGAGATGAGCTCGGGCAGGTGAAGGGGTGAATCATGTTGTCATGTTTTGCAGCAGCTGGGGGTGGGGCAAAGGCTGATTTGAAAGCCCAGAGGGGAAGGGGGAAGGAGAGCGAATGCATTGAGGCTAATGTGGGGAGATACGATGGGGGAATGAGCTGAACAGTAGGCTCAGTCAAGCAAGCAAGTTCACTCATTCAACGTATTCCCACAGAAAGCTAATGTACAAGAGAGGCAGACAGAGTGGGTGGGATAGAGAGAGTTATAAAAACGAGGGTGGAAAGAAGTAGAGAAATATGAGCTTAGGGCATAAGTAGGAGTGTTACATCATGGAATAGTAAAAGATTGGGTCAGGTGGGAGTTTGTCTCCTCTAGGACCTAATTCAAAATCTCTCTGCTGCCTTTTCAGCGTACAATAACAGCCAGCCTGATAACTCAGAGAGCTTATTATCTCATAGTCCTCCACTGCCAGGTCAAACAACAGTCTGCACCTCTGAAGCCCCAGGATGGAGCACTGCACCACAGGGGACGCAGAGCTGCTGCTCTCCCCCCTGCTGGTGGAACAAACTACACAGTCACCCAGGAGCACTTCCGACTGCGGGGACTTTTAAAATACAGACCTTGAGCCCTTTCGGTTTTAGCCATTTTTTTTCTTATGTTTCATTAGCAAGCAGCTTGCCTCTTCTTGGCTTTGCTTTTAATCTTTGTTCCTGTTGGGGTTTTCCTGCTCCTGCTCACTGTGTTAGAAGAATTATCCAGATGCTCCATAACAATTAAAAGTCACTTACACTAACAATTATTCTGAAATCAGTCTGTGAAGGTTCTCAGTCATCCAGGTCATTGTAGTCTAAGGAGCTGTAAAGAAAAGGCGTCTGGACTTCTTTAGGTTGCTTGAAGACGTTTAACCTCTCATCCGAGAAGCTTCTTCAGTTCTAGGGTCAAATGGTGGAGAGTCCCATATTTAAGCCTTGTGGGAGTGTCCCTCGTATTTTTATTTTTTTTGGCCAAGAGGACAGCAGAAATGGCAACAAATACAACAATAGGTTATAAAGTTACTTATAAAGATACTTGAGAAACAGGTAATTTATACATTTTATATATAACCTTTCATAATACCTGTTCACTGAAGTCTGTTTACCATCATATGTAAATATATTACACATAAAAACACTCAAAAACACTGGAAATCAGTTTTTGGCACGGGTCTCTTGAATTCTTGAATATTGTGAAACATTATTGTGAATATTTTTGTCCAGAAACAGCAAAAGCATCATATTTAGTCGAGGACTTTCTCCAGAAATACACAGGTGTTTTTAAAAACATATAAAGGGCTGTCAAGTGCATACCATAGACGATAACCTAACCGTGGAGGAATGTTGGCCATTCAATAGCCAACAAACAACATGGCGCACAGTCTGATGTGTAAAAAAAGAGATAAAGACGTACATTTTTCAAAATCTTCACCCTGCTGGAGTTTTCCAAAAATTAGGTTTAAAAGACCAAAACACATAGAAAAAGACTACATTTACCAAAACCCCTGTGTACATGTGGACATCGGTTTAAGTATACGTATTCAAGACATAGCTGTTAGCCTCAACTGGTAAACCATTTCCACACAGAAACTGGTCTGGATTCAGGACGAATGTGACTAGCTGACTAGACGTTAATAAGCTGCTGCCTTTTTGTATTTCATTAAATATAATATAGCGGTTGCTGCTAATGCTATTATGGTTAGTCAAAAAATGGCACACATTTCATTTAGATTTAAAACATGATTCTATAAACGGATTCATATAAAATAACCACAAAATAGTTTGTTCAAGGTTAGCAAATCAATTGCCAGGAACATCTCTCATCCGGGCATTTGACATCAAAGTTGTGCTTTCTTACATGCAGCACGCGACAGGAGCTAGCCCGAGTCAGATGCGCACTCACTACTCAAGTATTCCTTTGGGTTGGGTAATGGCGCTGTGGTAGAGCGTGCCCATATCGCTCAGCTGTTTCCTTTGAATTCTCCAGCTAATGACCTACTTTATTTAAACATGCGCTCAATCAAACTTTACATGTACTTTTTACTGAACAGCTGCGAGGGTATGCCCTGTCTTGCTAACTGCTTATTTATTTTTTTTTCATACAGTAAAATGACTTTAGTCATCATCTGAAACACCTCATCATTTTCAACAAAATATTCAGAAAAAAAAAACAATTATACGTTGAAATTTACTGGACTATAAAGGAGCATAAAAAGTAATTATTCAAGTGCCACAACTCTGCTTAAAAGAATGTGACTAAGAAGGAAGACTACACAAGCTGTAGTGACAGCCAGACAACCGGCCAGTGTGCCAGACAAACACAGGATCCCTTGCGAGGTTCTGGCAGTGCTGCTCTATTGCATCCTCCAACCTGCTCAGGTGTGCTGCATCCTTAACTAGGCCAGCTTCACACATCGGTTACCTTGGAAAAACTCCAATCAACAAAAGAAAGCATGGCCAACCCTGTGGCTGTCACACAAGTAAGCCTAAAAGTTAGACGCAATGGCAATGCCTGCTTGTCGAAATCAGAGTTAGTGCATTATGAAATGCCTCATTACTAATTTAGCCTGCTTGTTGTTCAATAATTTGTGCTATTCATACATTCGCTTTCTCCCTGCACTCAAATTCTTCTGAGTTGCAGACAGCCAAAGTCAAACACCTCATCCACCCTGCTGCAGACAAAAGGTTACTCTGATTCTCCCTCCTCTGTCATATCTGCTCAGCTCTTTTCTCTCTCACTCCATCTTTCTCCATCTCTCGTCTTCAGTCGGTCCTTTCTGTTTCTCCAGAGAGCTCATTCTTCCCGAGCTTATTTCCCATGAGCCGTCGCTGATTGTATGATTGCAATCACCCCACGCAGCTGCCATGGTGACAGGTAGAGAGTATTCTTGCTCTGAGCGCAAATTTAACACCACATTTGATGACATAAGCAGAATGAGGTGTACCGGGATGTGTCCCTGTATGTGTGGGTGCCTGCTTGTGCAAGCGAGGCTAATTTATCTAAACTGACTTATACCCATCAAAAAAAATCCACCGGTGTCAGAAAGTCTTCTGACAGTGTGTTGTGTATATGAGGATTATTACATCAGAAAATGAGAAATACCAGCAGATAGTGTGAAGTTATATGTCAATTTGTAAGCATCCTCTCCTAAGGGGCATGAGGTTTGTCAGTGAATTGAGGTTTTTATGAGTGTTGTCTGTCTCTACATCTTTGTAGCTTCTATCAAACCTCTCCGAGGGGTGGAGGATGCCCTTGCTCATGTCAGAGAAATCTGTTTTGACAGGCTCGGGGAGATGTTTGATAGTAAGGTGCCTTTTCCTGTTGGAAAAAAAGGAAAATTGGGCGTCATTGTTTGGTCTGTGTCATACATGCCTCCCTAAATGGCAGAGTCACCGTGAGCAGAGAAAAAAAATAGTTTGCATTGTATGACAGTCCTTGAGTAAATTATGGTGAATGTGGGGAGAAATAACACCTGGAAAACCCTATTTCACGGCACATAAAACTGCACATCAAGCAGCTAATTTCCATTCTGAATGTATTCTCCTGCATTTGTCAGCGGAGGCAGAAAAAGCCGGAGCAATATCACTAACACTGTTACAAGTTTAAGGCCTGATGTCACCCAGTTATCCAGTTATGCTTGGCTTTTATATCTGCGCCGCCGCAGTAATGTACAGCAAGTTCCTCTATAGTTCACCGGGTTGAGTGGGTGACCCCGTAGACTGAAGGGTTACTGTGGATGCCTGTGTTTGAATCACCCCAGGTCGCTGTGTTGTTTTCCTCTTCCTCCCTTGTTACTACTCAGAAAAATGAATTCATGAAAAATTTGTTACTATTAATCTCTGGCTCACTTTCACAGCTTGTACTGTCTCCCCTCAATCCCAGCCTGTCGTGGAAGTTGGCTGCTTCATCCTGAACCTGGTTATGCTGAAGGTTTCTTACTGCAAATTCTGGTATTCATCTGATAGCAAGTAAGTACAGGGCTGCTATTTCCGATGCCGATATCATGACTAATACTGGCATTTTTAACCCATGGTAAGGGATAGCAGTGTGTCATAATTTATTATTCATTTTCCAAATTCTGAACAAATTTGAATGACCTCTAAATCACTGTTTATTTACTTTCCACAATAGTCAGTTAACAGAGCAAAACACATCTTTTAATACAACTCTCTTTTAATAGGGGTTGGACTGGGCACCCTGACGTGCCTGCAACTGGTGCAGAATGCTGCGGCACGGTTTTTAACTGGTAGAAGGAAATTTGAGCACATTACTCCGGTTCTGGCCTCCTTACACTGGCTTCCAATTGAATTTAGGATTCATTTTAAACTCCTTTTATTGGTTTTTACATCCTTAAATGGTCTAGCACCTGTATATTTGTTTGCTGAAGCCCTGTGTTCCCACTCGTTCGCTCCGGTCAACTGAGCAGCTGTTGTTCTCAGTCCCCAAATCACGGCTGAAACTGTGAGGAGACCGAGGTTTCTCTATTGTGGCTCCGAAGCTTTGGAATAATCTTCCTCTTTACATTACAGTGCTGGTTTTTAAATCCAGATTAAAATCATATTTTTATTCGCTGGCCTTTGGCTCAGTGGGTAACTGACTTATATTTACTTATATTTTATTTTTATTACTGTATTCTGTATACTGTATACTATTATTTTATAGTATTTATTATTCTTATTGTATCTCTTATATTTCTGTTGTTCAGCACTTTGGTCAGCCTTGTGTGTTTTTAAAGTGCTATATAAATAAACTATGATGATGATGATCTCTCAGCTTTTCATGTATTTTGAAACTACATTTTTTTTGTGGGTGAGGTCACTGAGGCAGATAAACAACTCCTTGATGGCAGGGTTCCTGGGGCGGATGAGCTTCGCCCTGAGTTGGCCCTAAAGGCTCTGGATGTTGTAGGGCTGACTCGGTTGACACAGATAAGCAGAAGATGGATGGATGGATTTTTTGTCTGTCTCTAAAACATTTTGGGTCAATTTCAGCAGTTTAAATGTGATACAGCATAAAAAAATAAACGTGAATTACTACTATTACCACTCTTTCCTTTATTTTCATGTTACTTTGCAACATTGCCTTGAATGCTAAATCCTATATATCAGCTTAAATCACTCAGTCATTAATTAGCGACAGCATGCCGTCTTTTCAGTCCCCGTCCCATCTTCCCTTTCAGCTTTTCTTACATATCCTCCTGTTTTTTTTCTAACTTGCAGCTCTCAATGATCCTTTTCTCTTTTACATTCACACATCATCTCTCCTCTTACTTTGACTTTACTCTGTTCATTTCCTTCTTCCACCTTTGTCTTACTCCCCCTTTCCCCCTGCCTGATGATGCTTTCACTCCTCAGGTTCATACTTCATCTCTTCCTTTCTTACACTCTACCCTGCAATTCCATTTCATTTCCGTCTCTTTCACTTTAGTCTTTTCCCCCCTAGTTTTTAATACCAATCTAGATAGAGAAAGGACACCACAGAGTACAGCTTCAGCCAGGCTGTGTAGGGAGATGTGCAGATTTCTTTTATCATGAGTAATTTAGTAAATCTATTTGGACACAAATAACAGATACAGTGAGTTATACAGGAAATACAATTATGGACTTAACTTATTATTTTCATGTTAATAATCTGAGCTCCTTTTGCCATTTACCTTTAGGGAAAAATACACTTAAGGACCACTTTATTAGGTATATCTTCCCAGGTATACCAGGATGAGCCCACTTTTGCCTGCAGAAGTGCCTTCATTCTTCATGGTTAAGCTTTAACAAAGTGTTGTTATGATTATGGAGCAGCTACATCTCCTCTTCCACCACATCCTGAAGGTGCTTTATTGGATATCGGAGGCCCTGGAGGCAGTTTGAGTGCAGTAAAATCAACAATGAGTTCACTTTGAGGTGTGTTATGCTGTTGGCAGTCATCAGAAGGTGGGTTAACCTGTAGTTATAATGGGATGGGCATTTTCAGCCACAATACTCAGGTAGGCTGTTGTGTTTAAAAATGTGGTATTAATAGCCAAGAACATATCTCCCACACTTATATGAGCAGCAGCAGCCCGATACTACGATTGGGCCATACTGTCGTGTTGCTTACGTTGTTTATGCCGGAGTCTGACCCCACAATCCAAATGTTGTAGCAAGACCAACACTCATCAGACCAGGCAATGTTTTTCTTTTATCATCCAATATATATTTTTATAACATTATTATTGCTTTTTGTGAGGTTGTGCCAACTGTATCCTCAGTTTCCTGTTTTTAAATGACAGGAGTTTCTCATTCTTGATCAGAGGTGACAGTTTCTGGACTCCATCCTTAATGCTGAAGCTCAAATCCAAGCCAGACTATGAGAGAGGGCAGCATCGAAGCTAAGAGCAGGAAGTCTCTGTTTGGTAAAAATCTTTGGGTAGCACATCGTTGTGGATTTTAGCGTTCCGGTCGCAGGTTGTAGTGGTCGCAAGTGACTCAGTTCAATTATCAATGCAAACATTTCAATTGTACAGTGTTCCTAATAGTTTATGGTTTGCCTCCTTGACACTGGCCTTGTAACGTGTAGCAGCTTGTCTTTTAGCTTGGCAGTATAAAATTCAGTTTCATACTGGGCTTTGTTGATAAGACTCCTCTGTGAAATGGATTGAATGAACAGACATGTTTGCTGTTGGCTGTTGTTGAGCTGAAAAAAGACACCATATCCACTGTTGCTCTGTGCTTTTCTTCTGCAGAGAACCCAAACGAATTTTACTTTTCTTCACAACAAGAAAAGCATTTTTTGGAGTAAAATTCTGAGCCAATAGTGAAATAACAATTCTGCGAGTGAGCAGGTGGGTGGCGCTGCTGACGTAAGAACAGGATGCGATAGAAGACCAGTTCAGATATAGGCGACCCTGCTGTAGGGGGCAAATGGTAACAGCTTTAGTGGTATTTTAACTAAATAGTTTTATTGATTCTGGATTTATTTATGAAATAAAATCCCCAGCTGCTGCTGTTAGACTTTTATAATTATACATGGGGATGAATCCAATCTCAAAGTGTCAGGTGTTAAGTGTTGAGAAAACAGAAATGTACAAGGTTTTGTAACGCCTTAAATAAGATTAGGTCTGAGTAACTGTGTAATACTGTTGTAAACTGCTCATATTTGATGGAAGTTGTCATTTTAAGAAGAGGAGCCACTGGATTAATGAATTATACAAACTTATAAGCCCACCTTTTGAAGAAAAGCACTCAAACACCTTGCTATCTATCAGTTACAGGTTCTTTTTGCACACATAACTGCTGGTAAAATAATGAAAGTTTTATAACTTCTAGTTCATTGCACTCACTGCAGTGTCAGAATCCTGCTGCATAAATGTTTTGGTGGTGACAATATTTCAACTCAAAGTTAAATTAATCACAGTAGGGCACATGCAGCCACACTCTCATTATTGTAGAGTGTTCATGGTGTCCACGAAGTGATGCACTACCTTTGCTTTATAGACTTAGATGTGTTGCACAGATCAGGGAGTTGGCCTAAACCCAAAGGCTCATTGTCCTGGTATAGCAGTATCACGGGAGAAGCCTTTAAATTTAAACAGTCACTGTATCCAGACCTGATACGCTGGGAGTGGACGACAAACAAATTTTGCCATTGATAACTTTTCAGCTTTAGTTTTGGCACCAAACAACAGTCACATCCCCTTGGTTATTTTCTCCAGAAGATACAGAAGTCCTGAAAGAATGACTCATTGACTCCTCTCTAAAATACTTCCAGTTTGTGGCTTTCCCCTGCGTAATCCCCATCTATTCTTAATTTGGCTACTCAAAGGAAATTTGATGATCGCTCTGGCAGCTGTGAATGAGGTTCGCTCCAAATTACATAACTTTCAGGAGATATATTATGCTATAGTGTTCCAGTGTGTTTGTCTCATCATGCGTGTGAATTAAAAGCTGATTCTCGCCTTGACTGCTACTAACAGCTATGTGTAAGCGCGATTAGCTGGAAGCATTGACAGCACGTGCACACCTACGCTGAATGAATGAATGAATGAATGAATGAGATCCAGTTAGTGAATGAGAGATTTAAAATAGGCTATGACTTGGTCGTAACTGCTCAGCCAGGAGCACGACGGGCATTAGAGAGAAGCAGTGACTGAGCTGGTGAGTGAGTAGGTGGTTCACAAAGGTTAACTCTCCATCTTGCTAAATGAAAGAAGCATATGCATACAGAGGGTGTGATTTACCTGTGTTAATATTTAAAATATTTATACTGTACGATCATATTAACATAAATAATGAAGCTCTCTTTGTCTGTTTCTTGTTCTCTAACCCGTACACTCATTAAAAGGAGACCAAAATACATTAATAAACAAAGCTAAAGAATAATTTATGTGATGACCATGCTGTTATTTTACAAACTTCCACTGGTATCAAGACATCGATATTTCATATTCTTTTGACAACAGTATTGTAGTAGTCTAATCCCATATTGCGACAGCCCTGGTCCACACACTAGCTGATAGGAAAAGAGCACTTTAGTTTTGGATTAACAAGAGTTCAAAGAAAATGCAAAGTGCTGCTTGGCACAGCATCTTTCATGCAGAAGGATGCTTGAAAATGAAATGTTTGCTAGCTGGTAAGCTTCTTGCAAGCTGTGGGCACTGGCACACACAAGGGAGCAAGCGAGGATCGGCACAAGCTGTGTCATGTGATTTGATTCTGAGCGAGTGGTCCTCACAGCCTTGCAATACTGAAAGATATTGGAGGTTACCTTACCTGCCCTTAGAGTGAGACTACACAGGTGCAGCGAGTTGAAGAAGTTTTTGTTTTCTTCTTCGTGGAACAGAATATACAGTATCTAAAGCTCGGAGGAAGTCTCAGCATGACCTCTGTGTCATGTCAGTCATTGCTAACACTGGCAGCTAGGACTGTGATAATAAGTGACAGAGACAACCTGCAGTCTCCAAAGGAGTGATCTGCTATATGAAGTTTCTTCTCTCGAGTTTGTCACGTTCACAGAAGAAGGGAGGAGTGAAGGCTGGCGTTGCCCCTGATGATTCTGAAACACAAGCTTTCCTGCAGTACTGTGCACGTTGCAAGGCTTATGCTTTTGTTAAATCGCTTTATTTATTTTTATTATATGTGTGTGTGTGGGGTGTGTGTGTGTGTGTTTAACACCACATCAAAGGCTGAACAGGAAGGGGTCGTTAGTGACCTTTTTGACTATTTTTTTAAGTTGCAGCGAGACTTTGTTTGCGGTGAGACGGTCTGTGTTCTATGAAGCATATTTCTTGATAGAGATGTTCTGCTGTGCCACATGAACTTTAAATGACTCAATAAAGACCTTGTAAATGTCAAACGTCTTTTTCCCACTCTTGCTGTTTATCCCCCCCCCCTCCTTTTTTTTTTACACCCTTTCTTCTTCATCCTTCGCTCATGTGTGTGTCTCGCCCATCCTGTCCTGTCTTCCTCTCTCTACTCTAATTGTCCCCTATAGCCGAGGGGATGGAGCCAGACAGGGAGACAATTATACAGAAGTTGTCGTTACGTAACTCATTATCCTGCTCCGTCTTGATTGGCTCACTTGGGTGAAGTAAGGGTAAGAGGGAAGGAAAGAAGGCAGTTCATGCACGGTGCACAGAGTAAAAGGATGGCTGGGGAGTGATGTGGCTGGCACAGCGTTCTTACATGCCTCACCACTCTCTCTATATACACAAATATAAAGTGAGATAGAGATTGGTGGAGTTTGGCTTTATCAGGCCGCGCTCAGGCCAACTGCCCCTCCTCTTCTTCCCTCTTATCACCACGCCGCTCTGAAGGTCAAATATTACTCCGATGTTTGCTCAAAATGCTCAAATGAACACGCAGGCACAAGTACAAATCTGTGCAATTTATTACAAGCAAGAACACACTTGTTCATTATCCATATGTCAGGAGTTGTAGATATGCAGAGTCCAGAAGAGCACTGAAGGCAGCTTTTTGTGGTTTACATGTAAATTAAATAAGCGTTTCTTCACTCCGACATCATAATGCACGACTTCACAGAGCCTCTATCGCTATCCGGTGACACATTGCTCAACGAAGCTGTTCGTTGTGCTTGCAGCAAACATAAAGTTAATCAAATTACGGGTGTTCTTCATTTTTCTAGGACACTTCAGAAGCACCCTTGGTGCCACTTTGGCCACGCGGCGTTTATTTTCTTCATACAGAAGACAACAGATGGGACAAAGGAGTCATTTCATTTCAAGGCTGAGAACAGGAGCTTGATTGTCTTTGAGATAATTTTAGGCTTTTTTTGTAATAAAAGAGAGAGAGAGAGAGAACGTGGGAACGACTTTCAAACTGCTCTGTAGTGTTAGGGAAAAAACACAGTCTAGTTTCCTCTCTGCTGCTGACTGGCTGCCCGACATAATAGAAGGGCACCTGTTTGAATTAACCAAACAATTGCAAGGTTGCTCTGACACTATAGACATTGCATGGTGCATTTAAACAAAGGCTGTCTAAAAGAAGTAGTGCATAGATATTGAGGAGTAAGAGAAAATGAGATTAAAGGATACGAACGGGAAACATTTTGAGAGGAAAAAGAGACGGAGGAGGCAGAAACAGAACAAGGAAGAGTCACACTGACGGGCATCTTATAGCAGGGCCAATGTCCTCAACATTGTGCGTTTGTCATAATCTCCCTAATTCACCACTTTATTACATAATGTCAGGCAGAAGGCCTTGTTTTTATATAATAACCGCTCACAGCAGGAAATGCCCGAGTCAGTGTGTGTTATTTAGTCTTGTATTCGGACTCGAGGAGCAGGAACGGAACCAGGAACGTATTAAATAACCGTTCTACAGGCAGCAACTACGCAGCGACACTCAGCCTCGATCTCTCACTTCAGGAAATAAAACTCCCGGTTTGGCTGCCTTATTCGCTATGTGTTGTTGAACTAACGTATTTACTTGAGCATTCCTGTGCACGGAGAACTTGACACACAGTGCCAGTGTGTTCAGATTTCCATTATTGTTGTTTCTCCTATGTAATTTAAAACAGATTTATCCGTGATGCATGGAGTCCTACCGGCAGCGTAGCTACAGAGATCGGTGCAGACTCAGTGAGTTGTCAGAATTGCTATGACACTTTATACTGACATTTATTGTCCTGACATCATCTTAAAAGCTTTGATAGTACCAGGATTTCCCCCCCTCCTCCATCGGGAGCTTGACATATGCAGTTTTGAGTAAAATATGTTGACATGTATTGGATGGACTGTCTTGAAATTTTTCCAAAGACATTCATGATCCCTTTGGATGAATATATCAACATTGGAGATCTTAAGGCTTTGACTTTAGACATGTCTGGCATCAGGCAGTGTGAGGGGGCTCTGTGTTTTGGGAGAACATACACATGCGTATCATCAGCAGTGACAGGGTAATTTTTCCATCATATAAGGCCTGTATTTAAATCCAAAACCTTTTAAAGATGTCGAAGAGCTGGCCTCTGTTAGATATCATTTGGCAGACTGTACATAAACTGTAACAAGATCTGATGTGCGCTGACAACCCTCTGCTGTGGATGTGCGCTTTGTGCAAAACTACCGGCAGTAAAACCGTTCTGATGTACTGGGCTACCTTGAAAGAGCACATTAATTTGACTAGTAAGATACAACTAATGCAGTCCTGCTGCATCCTCTTTTCCATAAGCCTTACTTACTGAAAACAGTTTATACGAGCATCTTAATTGCTTTGTATTTTTAAGGGGAAAACATGTCTCCGGTGTTTTATCTCCAAATTCCCTTACTAAATCTACAGCCCTGGCTTACATTTTAACACCTAGTGATTATAACCAAGATGAGATGGCAACTTTTTTCCCTGTCTGGAGCATAGATTGCACATAAAATATGGACGTATAGATGCCTCTTAAAAGTGTAGCCAGTGCTGTGTCTTGTAACTCTATTTTATTTTACAAAATAAAATAATTGTGTATGTATTCAATTTATTAGATATTATACAGTTATAACATAATAAAATAACATGACATGTAGAATCCCCAAATATCATTCACAATATGCCTGTATGTTGTCAAACAGTAACAGTAAGAAACGTAGTTTTAAATAGCTCTGGATAGCATTATTATCACTTTGATGCTCAGATCCATCTGTTGATGATGAAGGAGAGGTCAAAGGTCAATTGCGACATGCTATTTTAAATCTTTATACAGTACTTTCTACATATTGACGACACTTGTAGCAGTCATAAGGCTTTCTGACCATTTTTGACTAATAAATCATTAAGCTGACCTTGCAGACCTTGGCGGATGTAAGAAAAGGTTTGATGGATTGTTACCGTGACCCCACTCTACAGCTGTACAAAGTTTCATCAGAAATGATTCAAACCAAAAACAAATTATTGTGTTTACAGAAAAATTATGGAAAGCAATGCAAATGCAGTCAAAAACATAACCTCGCTGGCGGCTGTAATTATCTATGGGAAAGTGACCCTACTTCTCAATTTATGATCACAGAAGATACTTTTCTAATAAGTTTAGGGTCTTAATTGCTAGTTTTAAATCCAATGATCATATCCAAAGACAAAAACAGACAAAAGACAAGAGGACAAGCCAATCCTGCGTGAGTGTGCAGTGCTCTTGATCCCTCAGTCAGATTCTCCCCTTGCTTGCATGGTCATGTTTGAAAATTTAAGATAACGATGGACAAACTGATAAACTCGTGGCTTTAATATTGGGGTCTGCCACACAAGAGGTGAAAGCGTCTCGCTCATGTCAACTTTTAACAATACACCCTATGATCAGGAGCTTGTCAACATCAAACAAAGCGCCCAGAGCTGATCTGTTTTTGCAGTCTACTACAGCAGCTTCACTGTGTACTGTGGGTAGAGAAAATGAATATGTACAAACCATCAGTGGGCTTTGCCAGAATTTGTCTCCTGACACCTTGTGTTTATCTCTTTGAATGCATTACATCTTGTTACTTCAGATAATCAAATTTGAATGTGAGGCGCCGATTAAGCAAAGCACATCCACATTTTTCATTTTAATGCACATCAGCTCACACAAATATACACATTGCACTCAAATATTCACACACACGCAAAGATTTATTCTTGACCGTTTGAATTGCACCATCAAGGTGATTGCAGTTTACATCCATCTTCTCTTACTCTAGACAGCCATATTCAAACCTAATGAGCTTTGCTCAGACGGAGCTCCTGGCTCCATTCAGGTTGTGCAAAATGTGTGGAACCTAATCCTTTCTCACGCAGATCGCTAACTTACAGTGATCAGCTAATAACTCTGCCAACTCTCTCATTAACCACTCTCCGTGACTCTGGTCTAGTGCCCATGAACTCACAGCTCAGACCTGGCACACACACATTTTCTCTCTCTCTTCCATACATGTGGTAGTGCTGGGTGATAGCAAGCAAAGAGCTATATTTTAGGGTGCAGTTAATCCTTTACATGCATAATGCAAACCAATGACATTTTTATCCCTACACCTGGAAGGCCTGGAAGCCTTCTCAATTTTAAGCCACTTTGTTATCCAAATGTAAATCTCAGTGAGAGCTTACTGCAGTATCAATGTATCTTTAAACATTTATTGAAAACAACAAATTCCCAAGGAGTTTGTTTGGAAACCAAACTCTAGAATGGCTAACAATTTTTCTAACTACATATATAACACATACCACATATCTCAATAAATCAATGTTAATGTTAATGTTACTAAGTATGGGCACTGCATTGTTTAGCGCTGTTGCATTGGTGCAAGAAGGTCCTGGTTCTGTGTGGAGCTTGCATGTTCTCCCCGAGTCTGCATGGGTTCTCCTGAGTTCTTCCCAAAGACATGCAATTACTGAGGTTAAGTTAACTTTTGATTCTAAACTAGACATAGGTGAGAATGTGCGTATGAATGGCTGTCTGTATCTCTGTTAGTCTGGTGACCTTTCCAGGGTGTACCCCACCTCTTGCCCTATGGCAGCTGTGATTGCCTCTAGATCAGGGGTCACCAACTCCAGTCCCCGAGGGCATTTAAAAGCTGCAGGACGGTAGCCCTCGAGGACTGGAGTTGGTGACCCCTGCTCTAGATCCTCTTGCTATCCTGCGTTGGATAAGTGAAAGAAAATGAATAGATGGATGGGTCAGCATTAATGAATGGCTGCTACTTTGGAACCTTACAAAAATATCTACAAACAAACATATCTGCACATGGAGCCAAGAGATGATACAGCTAACTTTTAACATTGCGTACTACAGTTCTTTACCACTGCCAGTATAGTATCACCAATTTAAAATATATTTGTGATAAAGAATGCAACTGACTATTTCATGGTGAAAGATGCCAAGATTTGATGTTGGGGCCAGTATGTATGTAATGCCCTCTTTATCTTTATATTTAAAAGTTACAGTAATGGCAAAAAGGTACACCTAAGCCAAGCTAATGTTATTGATTTAACACAGTGTGTATGTGTGTGTAAACTTTAACAGAATAGCAATGACTGCTGAGATGTCAGTAGTTTTCCCTCACAGTAACACCTGGAACTGAAATGACAATGAGGTTGGGAAGCTGTTTACTGCTCAAATCAAGACAAATGCAGTTCTTTACTTTAAGACTGTGGCCGTTTCCTCGGGTCGGTGTGACTTCAGACAATATAAACATGTTAGTTTTCTAATGATGTCATATATGGCTGTAATGAATTAATCTGTCAAGTGTGTGCTGCTCCTATCTGCCAATCGTCTTTCATCAAATGAAATGTTTGGTAGGTGGTTATGTTGGTAATCTTTATAGCTATTTTAATAGCTCCCATTATTCCCCCGTTCCACTGCTTTCACAGTGATTCAAAACCTGCTGACAGCGGCAGCTGCCTGGCAAGCAGCAACTGGCGTACTCATTATTTCACAATCAGGAGTCTTTTATTTACCTCCATCCCCACTCACGGTCTCTATGGGATCTAATGGAAATGTTTTTCTTATTAAAATGAGACCAGGTCAGGATGAACTGACTGGCAGTGAAGTACCTGAGGTCTGTCTTCTGAAAGCATATCAAAACCTGGTCATATTGTAAATAATAGCAAATGTTTTTCAAGAAACAAGAAATTGTTTAAGTTGTTGAATCTGTGCAAATTCAGACTGTTAACTTCAGCTTTTCTATACTGAAAAGTTGGAATGAACCTGACTATGAATTAATGCTTTTAATTCATAGCATTAATTCATAGGGAGCGATCGTGGCTCAAAGAGTTGGCATTTCGTCTTGTAATTGGAAGGTTGCCGGTTTGAGCCCCAGCTCCGACAGTCTCGGTCGTTGTGTCCTTGGGCAAGACACTTCACCCATTTGCCTACTGGTGGTGGTCAGAGGGCCCGGTGGCACCAGTGTCCAGCAACCTCGCCTCTGTCAGTGCGCCCCAGGGCAGCTGTGGCTACAATGTAGCTTACCATCACCAGTGTGTGGATGAATGTAGTGTAAAGCACTATATAAATACAGGCCATTTACTGTGTG
>VUQR01025199.1:17659-34639 GCA_015108515.1 Hemichromis elongatus | reverse complement strand
AGAAAGTCTCCCGATACAAAGATAACAACTAAGTGTTTTTCATGTTGCAGGAATTATTATTTTTTAACTGTCAGAACAAACCATTCAAAGAGCTTTGAAGTCTGCTCACAAAAAGTAGTGCTTCCTTTTTCATGTGATGGAAGCTGATACTGTATGAGTTGCTACTGTCTATTTTTAACATTTTCCTTTTTTACGAGTAGAGAGATTTCATCAACAAGCTTAATTAATGCAGGAAAAAACACATTTTATTTTATTAAAATGAACACTGAATGCTTATTTGAAGTGACAACTTGCACATAGTACTACTCAAGTGCAACGCAGTCTGTTGTGGTGCAAACTGGTCTAACACTTGGATATTAAGTCTGGATGGTGGGATGCAGCAGTGCATTGGTTAAAGCAACAAAAAACAAACAAACAGAGAAATTAATTATTCTGTTATTAATATGCTATTTTAGTTATATTCAGTACTTCTTAAACAGCCTGCGTGAGTTTAAATTTGAAGGTGTCTGATTTTGAGAAAAGGCAACATTTTCTCTCAGTTCATGCTTATTTTTATTTTTAAATTATTTAGATATTTTATCTGTTTATTTTTTTTTAAATTTATGAACATTAACTCTGGAACAAATTTATTAGGGAATAAAGTGAGCCCTGAGTTTTCATACATTTCATGAAGAGCAATGCACAGTAAAAATCGTGCGTGCGGTGGGGTCCTAATGTATGTGCACTGCAGTGTAAGTGCTTCCATCCTCTCCAATGCTTTCTGCTTCTGAATATGTGTGCGTCGCTCACCCAGGCGACGACCTTTAGGACTGAAACATTAATCTAACATGGTTTTTTATCATATGGTCAAGGTTGCCTTGAAAAGTGATGTAATCCTCATACAGTCAGGGGAAAATTCACAGTTATAAATAATCGGAGAACACCATCACCAGGTCTATAAACAGTTACTATTAATAATATAGAAATGAGACATGATGTTCATTTAGGTAACAGTGCCAAAGACCAAACTGACCAGTTATGAACTATTGATACTGTAACTACCAGCCTCTACATTCTTTTCAGTCTAATGGCGCCTCTAACAATTTGCATGCCGCCAAATATCAGCAGACTTGTACACACGAGGCTGCTCTGCAACGTTAACTAATGTTAAATATCAAAGTAAACAAAATGAGCATGCTGGTAGAAGTTTTATTTTTCATGCATCTCTTCCTCCGTCAAGGATAGACTAGCAGCTTGGCGTTATTTTGCATTATATTTAATCATTAATCTTTTTCACTCACCACCGTCTTGCTTTTCCTCCCTCTTTTCTCGTGTCTCTTTTTTCACTCACACTAGGAAAACTCCTTCACTGATTGGCTTTTCTTGTTGTCACTCAATTTTGTTGAAAAGAACTTAGTCGACCACTTGCAACAGAGCGGGAGGAGTTAAGTGGGAGACCGCTTACAGAGGTACATTGTAAAATTTGCACATTGTCACTATTGTACCTAAAAGTTTTTAACACATTTTAAGGGCACGCTGCACCCCTGGGCATGCAGAAATTTGCAACAACTTTATGATTATGATTCCAAACATGATGTCGATACAGTAAAAGTATGCCTTGATAGAAAAACACATAACAGAGTACTATTAGTCATGGATTGGTCTCCCCAGAACTTGAACCTCCACATTATTTGTTATTATTTAAGTGTGAAATCATCTCAACTGAGAATGGACCAAAGGACAGTCGACATCCAAAGAAATGTTTGAACTGTTACCACTCACAGTCATACCCAATATGGACTTGGCTAGAATTGTACAAAAGTATTTCAATAAATCACTCCACTCGCGTCCTATTTTCCCAGCAAAATATAAAGAAAAGAGTGACGGCTCAAGAATATTCCACAATACTCTGTAACTTAACCATATTTATTGTTTTAAGACGTTTTAGGCATATTAGCTGCTTTTGAGCGACAGGTGAATGTATACAAATAAAAGACTTTGTACTCCTTTCAATGCAACTCGCTGCTCTGAATGGTTGCTGTGCGCTTGATTGTGCTAATAAACCGTCTAACAAGTTTTTCAGAATTTCAGGATTTCTGGTGAGTGAACCTAAAGTAATGTTTTGGGGGGTTTTTTTACCACTTATTATCAGGTATCAATGTCTGTGCTATTCTCCTACACAATATAGGAATACAGTTTGCCGACAATGCCCCCTGCCCCCCACAAAAGCTAAGACTAAGACTGCAGATAGTTATGATAACGCAAGCAATTTACCCAGACAGCTTTTCAAATTAGCAAATGGAGGCATAAACTCCTTGTTGACAGACAAGCGAAAGGTGGAAGGAGAGGAATGGGTTTTTCAGTCTAAGAGATGACACGTCTACTTTGCTGTCCTGCCAGCGCCACCCGTTCCATGGTAACATTTAAATTGCTACCTCGCTGCAGGCCCAGAGATGAGCAAAAATGTCACTGTGTGATGACAAACAAACAGCGCCTCTACCGTGTCTCGATTCCTCTCTTTATTAGACAGAAACGCGGTAAGGTTCATTTGCATCGAAAAGAAATGTGGGCTAGAAAACCTCGGGCGCACACAAAGAGCTGCCGGTGTGACGCTGCGAAATATGACATCGTGCCACAAATAAAAGTCAATCCCTCAAAGGCTACATGCTTTTTTTTTTTTTTGCTCTTGCTTTCTGTGAACAGTCTCTCTCTCTCGCACACACAGGCCCAGCGGCCATTCGTTGTTTGAGCAGCATGTACCCATCAAATCCTACCTCCCCTCCCATCCCTCCACCACCTCTCTCTCCGAGTGTATATCACAGGGCTGACAGACAGCGCTGGGGCTGAATGGCTCCCTCAGCTGTGGAGGTCTGCTCTAGTGTGTAATACGGATCTGTGTGCCATCAGCCACCATTGGCTTCACTTACACATCGCCTCAAAGAAGCAAATTTTGCTTCAAAGGGAGAAACAATTTATTTCCTAACATTTGTACCAGTGAAGCACATTACTAAGCTGGCTGACCCAACTGCTCGTATAACTGACCAGCCCAACAGAGGCAAGGATTGTTGTTTTTTTCCAGGTTTAAATCCAGGAAATTAAAGCTTCTCAAATTGTTTTCTCAAAGCTTTTTTGGTTATCTGTCGACAAAGCAATCCAACTCAGTATTACAGCATAAACAACATCTCATTTAACTTCATTTTAGTCAACAACTATGACTCCAGCAAACATCTTGCTCTTCGATTCAATTTGCTTCACGCAGCTACAATGATCAGAAATATAACTGCCAGGCATATGGGGGAGAGCTAATCCAGAAATGTTTATTAGTGCAGCAATCGTACCTTTATGAGCCTACAGCACCACACATCACTACACTAATGCAGATGGTGTATTCTGCGCAGGAGTCGCTGTAAATGAATGCTGCCTGAATAGCAGCCGTTCATTTATCATGCAGGGAAAGATAATGTTTAATCTGTAAAAGAAAAGATATTAATCTGTTATTTATGTTGCTGACTGGCAGTCCCAGCTGGATCTGCTTTGCTATTCATAGAGTTGAGCCTGAGCCTTGCCTCGCTCTATAGGCTGTTAAGGCCATGATTTGCATGAGACATTGCCCTGCTCCGATATACTGTATGTGTGTGTAAGTGTGTGTGACCGTTTGTGTGTTTATACATACCATGCATGCATGCACATGTACTCGAATGCATATCCATGTATGCTTGACCTAGCTCTATACATGTAAGGCTGGCTTTCAGCACACAGGCATGTTTTTTTTCCTTCTACACAGCATATTTTTCTCTCTTAAACTCTGCAATCCGGCTAAATTGGTGACTCGACACTTTTGTTTTAAAAAGAAACTAACGCTTACAGTCTTCACCACAAAATGCAGTACATCTGGAATTCAAAATCCAAATAAAAAAACCCTCTGGACTTAAAGCTAACTCGTAGGAATTATAAATAAGTAAGTAAGTAAGTAAGTAAGTAAGTATAAGTATAAGTAAATAATTATAAATAATTATATATAGTATATATAATATACTAATTACTAATATACTAATATAATAATATACTAATTATAAATAAGTAAATGGCACCAGTACCAATAGGTTTGATGGTGAAGTGCATAAATGAGGTTTTTCACAATAGCACAGTTGTATTAAATTTGATCTAATATTCAATCAGTCACATCTGCTCTGCGTGAAATTCCTCTGAAGATACATTTTTGGAAATTAAACTTTAAAATATGATCTCAACCTTCTTTGGGGATGAAGCCTTTAGCAAACCCAGGATTAGCTATGTTTAGTGTACACATTCTCATAGTATAGTTAACTATTATATACACTCTTCAGGCATAACATTATGAGCAATGACAGCTGAAATGAATAACACTGATTATCTCTTCATCGTGGCACCTGTTAGTGGGTGTGTGAAAAGCAGGAAAAATGGGCAAGCAAAAGGATTTAAATGAGTTCGACATGGGTCAAATTATGGTGGTTAGACAACTGGGTCAGAGCATCTCCTAAACTGCATCCCTTGTGGGGTGTTGCTGTTCTGCAGTGGTCAGCATCTATCAAAAGGGGTTGGAGGAAGGGACAGTGGTAGAGCAGTGACAGGGGCGCCAAGGCTGAGGCTCACTGATGCACGTTGGAAGTGTGAGCTGATACAACAGAGGAACTACTGTAGCTAGTTAATGCTGGTTCTGATACAAAAAGGTGTCAGGCTAAAAAGTGCATTGCAGTTGTTGTGTATAGAGCTATATAGCCACAGACCAGTCAGAGTGTGCATGCTGAACCATGTCCACCACCAAAAGCACCAATAGTGGGCATGTGAGCATCAGAACTGGACCACTGAATTCCTGCTGGTCCTGGTGCTTTCCTGGTCATAATGCAGTACCTCATTAGTAAAATGATTAATGCACTCTTTAGATTTTTTTCCACCACTGAGCCATAGTGGATGATTTTCCCATACAGGTATTTAACCCAGTCTGCACTGTTATATCTTGGATGGAAATTCAGGCAAATTACCCTAACATTGCCACTTCACTGCTAACTGTAGATGTATTCAAGCTGTTCTCATAAAGTGACGAGGAAAGTGGAAGGTGAAACTGGTTTTTATTATTTACCCCCGCAGGCATCATTTCACACAAATCATGCACTCACTTTTCCTTTCCTTCAAAAGAATCTTAAATCATTATTTTCCTTTTTTAACCCCCATGAAGATTTGTGTAGAGGGAAAAGCTAAACACATTCCCCTGACAGTTCCAATTCTCTTAACTGTACTGTAATATCACTGCATATTTCATAATTAAATCTTTTTGTGTTCAGATCACTAGTGATCTGTACAATGAAAAACAGACAGGCAGTTTATTCTATTTTGTTTTTATTTTACCAAAAAGGCACACCATTACAAAAATCATAAAATCAATGACTATACAATAAAAATGAATATACATTATTAAAAAAACGAGTCAACAAGTAAAATAATACAAAACATAAAGTCAGCCTTATGAATATTAAATGCACAGAAGTTTTTTTTTTAATGAAAACTGAACTCTCCCAGGGAGGCAAAAGCATCCAGCTTCAGTGTATTTTAAAGGTTATTCCACAACCAAAGTGCAAAATTGGAGAAAGCTGTTCTACCAAGTTCCCGAAAGAACACCCTAAAGAAGAGCTATCTAGACAAGTACAAATCATAGCAGCAGTTGTAAAGGATTGCACAGATTAAAAAAAGAGTTTACCCAATATGGCACTGTACTGGGTAAAGTGCTGTTGTCTCCTTAGGCCTAAAGAAGGCCAGAAAAAAGCAGATTATGAAGTATGCGGTGATGTATGTCAGAAAACTAATTTGATAAGAAGCTTAAAGAACTGTAATACACAGGCCAGACAATGAAGTCCAGATGAGGCAGCATGGATGTAAATAATGTTACCATAAATAATAACATATAAGACTGTAGACTGTACCTGTACTTTTTTAACAGGTAAAAATTAAGACAGTTTTTCATTACTCTTTCAACACAATCTCTTCCTAGATTACGAATGCTAGCATAATGCAAATCTAAGTTATTTCTGGAAATCGTGTTGGCATTGAGAACCAAATTGAAAATATGCAATGATGCCTGTGCCTGAAAGGCAATCTCAACCTAGAGTAAAGTATTGGGTCATATCACAAATAGAATAAAAAAAGAGGGTCTAAAATGGAACCATGAGGTACTCCTTTAGAGAGATCCAGCCACTTTTACTGGAATCCTTTCACAGATACAGACGAGGTCATATCTGAAAGATAACTCCTGAAGCACCCTGTTGTCCCCTCACTCAAACCAGTATCAATGAGTGTGCCCAAGAACAGGTCATAGTCTTCAAAATTGAAAGTGTTGGACAGATCGAGACACAGGGCAGTCAAAGGCAGCAGTTTAGCTGCTGCTATATTTTGACCCAATCTAAAGCCAGGCTGAGTTTTAATGAAGACGTTATTTTCAGCTAATTACTGTTTTAGTTCATACAGAGAGGCTACAGAAGTATGCAGCAGCCTCAGTGTTACCCACGGTGTCAGTTTATCACTTTAATTTACAATGCTACAACTGTACTCTGAACCACACGACATACACACTCACACATCCATTAAGTGGCGTGTCGGATATCCAGCCGTGAAATCAACCGCTGAATATGGAGTGCTTCCGTCCGGGGAAAGAGATCCATTGATCGCTGTCTCCAGACATAAAAGAGTGTCTTGATGCAATACCCCACAAGGATTTGTGCTAGACATGCAGACAGAGAGGAATCACATACTGTACTCTGGGATGAATCTGACCTGAGTGACTCCTACCCCCGCTATACCACCCAACAACTTTCCACTCAGACAGGATTTCTGTTGTGTGAAGTTCATTGCTTACCTCAAGTGATAAAGCTAATACCAAACAAGTGAAACATCTGTCACAAAACATTTGTGCAATTCCCTACAAATTACCACACACTTATCAGTGGTGCTATCACATTATCAAACTGATTTTTCCAGTCACTTCCACTTCCTCCACCCTTTGAACTATTGCAACATGATTTTTTGGGGTACATTTTTCCTCTCTTTCTGCTAAGGGACAAGGCCAAGAAAACCTGACCTGAATGAACCAAGTAAGTGATAATGAGGTGTATGATAATAGCCGTGCTACACTGTGACCCTTAGCTCCTTATTCAAATTCAGTGTGATGATGGGATTGAATTTCTTCCAGCCTGGCCCCTGAAATAGAGCTAATAACCACGGTCATTAAAACAGCCTTATCCAGTGGAGACCCATGAGAAAAATGACCCATTTGAGCCTAAAGTATAATAACTTAAAAGAGCCAAAGTATCCAACTGTTATGCTGTAAGATCCAAATAATTCATCTATAACATAGTGCTGCTGAAATGCTATGTATTCTTAAAAGAATACACATTTTACTGGTATAACTAGTCTAGTGAATCTAAATCTATATTTAATAAACCTGCAATATGGGCTTCAGCTTCTATAAACTGAATTTATTAGCGAGGAAACAAAGAAGAAAAAAGGCTTGCTAAATATTGTGCCCACAAGCGAAGGATGTGAGTCAGTTTTCATGTTACACATCCCCAGTGGAACATTGGCTTAGAAAGTGCTCCTCCATAAAATGTCTGCTGTTACGCCGTTCTGGCAGCCTCCAGGCAAAAGCTGCAGAGGTAGTTTGATCTCCTTAGACATTTAATTTTCTTCCGTGTAGGACAGAAGAACTTGTTAATGTGCTCTTACATGAGGTTTTTAAGCGCAAATCATCGACATAATCTGTTGTTTTTGTCTGAGGTTTGCAGGTTTTTTTGTGCTATATGGACTCCTTTTCTATTTCGGTGTTAAATTTGCAAGTAAGATATTCTCTCCGACCGTCTGTCCGTCACTCAATTATCACCCCAACACATGTTTTAAGAAGGCAAGCTGCGATAACAGGGGATGTAGTGTCGTTTTTAAGAAACACTTTATTCATCGTGCATTTGCACGGTACGTTGTGACAACTTACGACACACAGGTGTCTGCACGGAGCAGAGTCGAAAGCAGCTGTGTTACTTCCTGCGGAGTGGGTGCTAGATAGCTGTCTGTCTACCGGTCTGTGTGAACACACATCAAAGCCTCCTGTCAAAAACTTCTGATGGAGTTCGAACAGTGACATATTTCAGAGCTATAATCAGTCACAATATGACAGAGAAATTACCACCTTCCCTCAAGAGCAATCAGTCAGTTCCAGTGCCAATCAGCTCATCTGATGCTCACACAAATAGACATGTCAAAAAAAAAAGGGAAAAAAAAGATACCACTCCCACTTTGCTGTAACGCTAGTTCTTTCAGTTTTTGAAGCTCCGAGGAGAACCGGAGGACGCTTTCCACTCCAGAGATGCTCAAGTCCTTCGTCCTTGTGCTTGTTTCATTAAAACTCATTAGATTGCCCAAAAAGGTGCACACACTTATCGGTGGTGCTATGAATTCTTTCATTTAGTGTCTGAGTAACATGTACACAAGTGTACACAAATGATCGCAGCCGCATCTTTGTCAGCTCACCTCGCTGTGCGCAGCAGGCCGGTGCACCTAGTCAGTGTTAAATGATCATGTTCCAGTCTGATGGTCTAACCAAGCTCTGCTGTGCAACCACGATGCCTGGAGAGACGAGGCTCCGTTTGAGCAGAAAGATAAGACGGCCTCCTGCCGGTCTGCCAGCGCTTGGAGAGTGCAGCAGGGGGTGGGAGAGGATGAGGGTGGAGGTGCTGGGATGGATAAAGTGGGAGTGAAGAGTTTGTAGGGAGAATGTTTTCTGTCTCTTCCTCTGTAATCTGACCAGAGTAAAGAGAGGGACTAGAGGGTGAGGTGAGGTGAGTAGTTGTAAAGCAAATGTGCCACATTGGCAGGCCCCTGGGAAGGCCCTGTAAACACTGCTCAGTCACAGCTCTGATTACAGAGGCAGAGAGGGGAGTGTTATAAAAGGATGGATGGAAAGCAAGGGGGAACTGGGAGGGTGCGACTACAGGAGGGAAGGTGGGATGAAACAAAAGGGACAGAAAAGGACGTGGAAAACAGGAGAGGAAGGGAGAGATGCTAAGTGGACGGAGCATAAACTAGAGGTGGCTGATGAAAGAGTGGAGAAAGAAACATACTCGCAATAAGAGGTAGCCAGGCGAGGGGAAAAAAACGCCAGAGAGAATGAAATCGATATCAAAACCCTTGCTAAGTGTTATTTCTGTTTAGCCAGAAATATTTTTCTCTACAGGTTGAAATTTTTGCTTCTATAGGAAATCATCCAGTCTTGTTTTGCAGCGTATAACTCAATCACAAAGTCAAGACATGGATTTACCTTCTGGAGTCGATACTGCAGCTACACCTAACTCTGGTTCATTTGCATTTCTTTAACCACGAGTTTTGTGCTCCCCTCTGTGCTATTGATCCGCGCAGCCCATGCAATACGAGGATTTGAAATGGCAAAGGAGAAACGTTTGATATAATTTTCCTTTAAGCCGCAGCGCCTAATTATGTGGCATGAGCATGAACACTGACAAGAAAGCAGGAAATTGGCCTTGGCTTCTGAACTGGCAATCAGTGCTCTTTGATAGAAAGCGATGGAGTCATATCACAGCATCAATAATTACAGCTGTGGATAAGACCCAAAAACAAGCACCAGCAGAATGAGAGCCAACCAATAAAGAGAGGCGAAACAAAGCGGGCCAATCAAGAGGCGAGAAACATTCAATATGTCAGCGTTAAGCCAAAGAGGCACAGCGAGAGGGATTTTGAGACTGAGTAATGAAAGTTGGTGTTCGTCTGTGAGGTTGTTTGTGTCCCTGATAGCTATCTGTGACGTGGGGCAGATGGATTAGTTTAATATTGAATTAGAGCTGTCTTTTTAGAATGCCTCTCCGTGTTCACAGTTAGCCTGTTTAATGTCTCGTGTCATTGATCTGGAGCAGACTTCCTGCTGGTTCAACATCAGATTGTGTTCTTTTCTTAAATGTATCTTACTACAACTTTAATAAAGCGGTATGTGGAAGTCTGGTGCTTTCAGTATTAAATTCAGTTCCTAATATGTGTTTAAAGTTTCTCTAAAAAACAAAAACAAGAAATAAACTCACTTTGAATGCTCATAAATCACGAGCACACAGATTATGAAACAGCAAGTTAGTTTATCAAATGTTCAACATTATCAATATACATACACTGGCCCCTTCAGTAGACCTTTTGCAGTCAGAACTGGCTTTATTCTTCATGGCATGAACTCACCAAGGTACTGTAAACATTCCTCTAAGACTTTAGTCCATATGCTAGTGTGGTAGCAATTAATGCACATTTTAGAGCTACATATTCATGGTGCAAATCTCCCATTGTATCACATCCCAAAGCATGTGCGTTTACTGTCAAGAGCTGGTGACTGTGGAGGTGCGGTGACCTTAATGACATGATCAAGAACCAGTCATAGACAATCTGAGATGATTTGAGCTTTGTGACAAAGCATATTATCCTGCCATAAACAGCCATCAGATGTTGGGTACATTTTGATAATAAAAGGGTGGAAATAGGTCATGGCATTTAAATAATACTCAGCTGATACTAAGGGTCCCAAAGCGTACAAATAAAACATCCCCCACACCATCCTGAACCACTGATACAGGTCAGGATCCATGCTTGAATGTTGTTTATGCCAAATTCTGACCCTACCGGTGGAGTGTATCAGAAGAAATCAAGACCCATAGGACCAGGTAACATTTTTCAAATCTTTTATTGTCTTATCAGTTTCCTTTTCTTATCCTGACAGGAGCAGATTTAAGATCTGCTTCGAGGTTAGCTGTATTGTGCTTTCAGTAATGCTCTTCTCCATACCTTGATTGTTACACGTGGTTATTTGAGTTACTGTTACCTTCCTATCTGACCTCTGGCATCAAAAAAGCATTTCTGCCCTTTTGCATTTTTTAGACCATTCTCTGTAAACCGTTCAGATGGCTGTGTGGAGAAATCCCAACACATTTATGATTATGTTACGTTCAAAATCACTTTCTTCCGCATTCTGATGATTGGTTTGAACTTTGTCAGCTTGACCTGATGTGTACATGACTAAATGCTGTCAGGTGCTCATGTGATTAGATATGGACATAATGAAGTGGACGGTGAGCGTAACTGGCCTCACATACATTTGTCTCCCTCTCCTGATTTAGTGTGGGATTTTTTTGTGCATTGTTTGTATGCATAGGCTATCATTGTTTATCCAAAAAAAAAACTTCCTGATGCTCCGTTTTATAACAGCTACACTGACTGTGGTAAAGAAAAATCCAGAATAATTTTGTTCTTGTCTCACTAGAAAAACAAGCTGCAATGCATCTGTCAAACAAAAGATTGTATGAAGCATTAAAGCACATTAAACTAAAACTAAAACAGTTTGATAAGGTTCAAGAGCTGGGCATCATAAATTTTCATGTCTTCTGCAAGCTCTCAATCTCCAATAGTCTAACTCAAACTTGTTATGCACAGTATTGCTAAGAAAATGCAGGAAACTGGACTCCTTTTTTTTTTTTTTTAGATGATTGCAACCATCCCATTTAAAATATATTCTTACAACAAACACTAATCAGGGAGAGTTGGATGTTAAGAAAATATCTGACATTGTTATTTCCAGTTAAGGGGGGAAAAAAATCTGCTGCATCATGACCCAAATAAGTCACACTTGAAAAATAGTTTGATGTACATGACAGATGTTGGGAGTGGAAAAAAAGAAATTTATTAAATTAAAACATAGACAGCATCTATCTCTGTCTACGTCAGTGGACGCTCCACTTCTTACAGTCATCACACAAACACGCACACACGCACCTTTTCCATTTCCTCCATTCCTCTTCCCTTAGCTGACTCGCCCAGAGTGACAGCCTGGATGATTTCTCTTGTCAGTCTGCCTTAAGTGTGCACTGTCACACCATAGCTGCTCCAGCCTCTCTCCACCGCAGCACTCCCTCTGCCCTCACCTTCTGTGCTGGCTGCTCTTTCCCCAAACTTTCTCCTCCTCCCTCTTCTTTTGCTTACATCTTCATTTATACGTCTTGCAGACTCATTTGGTCTCAATTTACTGCTTAATGTCTTCTTTCCCTGCAACACAAACCACCTCCTATCCATGTGGGCGTAGGTGATGGAAGTGGGAGTGATATAATTGACTTTCTAGTGAAGCTCATGCTCCGATGGATGATGTGTTAATATAGCTGCAGTGACCTCAGATCAGTGTTTGGTGTTGTGATTTTATGTGCTAATAAGTGGCTTAATTAATCTTAACATTAACTTTGACCTATTGGAGGGGAGAAAAGGATGTGTTGTGTTTACAGGTCTCTGTAGGCTCTGTTTCATAGAACAAGATGTGGGTTTCCATGCAGATGCTAAAGTTGGGCCTATTAATTAATGAAGCAGGGAAAATAAAACAACAACTGCTGCATCTAAATGTGAGACTGTGGGAAAACATGCCCATGTTTGTTTTTAAGCTGAGGCGGAAGGCAGTAGGAGTCAGAGAAAGTACACTACATGAAAATTTTAAATGCTAAGTTTGAGTTGAAGCCCTGCAGGTAAAATTTATGTAGAATATTTACGAAATATAATAGACTGAAAGCAAAGGAACAATCATTCAAAGAAGATAACTGTCAATGTCTCAGTGTCCCCGTGTCTGTGATGATTGGAGGTTAGTAAAGTGCATTACTGTCAGCCGCAGTGTCCCTTAATTGATAATCACTGTCAAACATGTAGAAAATTAAAATTCAGTGATGGATTTTTTTCTAGGATGGAGTCAGTATAGCTACATTAAACATTTAAACATGCTTTTCTTACTGCTGTGCAGCAACCACGAGAGAGTATTAGTATATATATATTGAGGTCTTATCTTCCCCCATTCTAAGGAGGAAGTTGTTTTTTTTATATAGTGCTGTCAGTTTGATTTGCAATATATTCTTTATTTTGTTGGGTCTGTTTGTGCTGGCTCTCCACTAATACGCCACCTTACTGTGGTCGAGGAGCTTGTGTGTCTCAGTGATCCCAGGGGCTTTGTTATTGGGGACTTTTTGCCCCTGGTCTTCCAGGAAAATCTGGGTAAGGGACCACAAAGAGCAATTCACTCCTATGGAAGGAAAAAAATAATAGGCTTACCAGTGCCCCACCCTGGGTGTGAGCTTGAGGGAAATCGCCTACCTGATCTGAACCAAAGTGCTGTTCTGTTATTGGACTTCTCCTCAAATGGTAGTTTGTCTATAATGAGGACCTTGCTCAAACATAAGGCTGTCTGTAAGTGCATGTGGCCCCAGGACACCCTAGGTCACAGGTCCTGCTCAGCTCCCAGCTTATCGTCACCTGATCTTAAGTTAGATGTCTTCTGTAGAGGAAGCAGAGCCTGGGGGCGAGGTAAATGGTAAATGGACTGGTTGTTATTCAAGAGTTTTCAACTCTACTTAAGCACTCAAAGCACTTTATACAACATGCCTCCTGTACCTACTCACACACACTAATACAAGCACCTTTTCCTAAAGCTGATTTACCAGTTGATCTATGTCCCTATGAGGGGATATTCTGGGTTACTTTCCTTAGGCTGCCCCTGCAACCTGGCTCCAGAAGAGGGAGAAAATGGATGGATGTTTTCAATTGTTCGTGCTGTTTGAAACTGATATACTTAATCAAATTTAGAAATGTTAAAACAATAAAATAAAATAACACCAGAGTGGTAGAAGTTGTTCATTTGCTGAATATGGGTAATTTAACCCCGTTGCTAGGTGGTTACTAGGAATCTGTAATTCTACTTTTGTGGATAGAAATGAGATTAGCCTTTGTTAAATTACAATGTCAGGATGCTTTCATATGGTGTAGGTGCATAAACCATAAAGGCTAAACAGGTCATTTTAGCCCGTTGCTAAGTGATTACCAGGCAACACCATTATATATGTCATTATATATCATATATGATTGAATGTTACTGCTGTAAAATAAAATTATATGATGTTTTAATAAGGTGTCACATATTTAGCATAAATGCTAAATACGGGGCCTTTTCATCCCATTGTGACATGGTTGCTAGTGGTCCTAATGACCTCATTACTATATGATATAGATATGGACCTTCAAGAGCCCAAGATATACCTGTGTATTGAGTGTGGTTGCTCAGATCCTGATGGTGTAGAAGCAGTTTGTAGTCAGGAGAAGGTAAGTGTGTGCATAGTGTACCTCCTCTTAGATTAGGCATGGTTTCTCCAGACTCAGGCTGGGGCATCTCATTATCACGTACCTGCAGAATTCAACTCCAGCTCAGGTTTCCACTCATCACCAGATCACTGACCTACTCAATGTGGTGAGAGGTTGAGTTAAATGAATTGCTCTGACTGTTGCAGGATCTGGCTTTGATGCTTACCTTTTTGTACCCGCCTTGTCCTCCTTTTGCTGTGTGTTATGTGAACAAACAGAAAAAGCCCTGCATTCTGAATTTATTTTCTAAAGACAAGACGGAAGAACAAAACCAGTGGAAAAATAGCAGCAGGCTTCTCTTCCCATCCCAATACAGGGTCGGTCTAACTTTGGCTAAGAACCAAATGTTCCCACTCGCCATGTTCCATGGATTAATGTCCTCCTACAACAACAACACCTGGAAACTTAATATTACGAGGAACTTCATATCAAGAGTTCTACAGTCACTTGTCATGGCTCTTAGCAGTGCCAGAAGGCTAATAACAGGATCTAACAGGTTTTAGATTCTGCTAACCATCTGCCTGCCCCAGCTCTAGCCTGTGCTCTCTTCTAATACTGCCTACTCCTCTATAAGTGGAACCAGCACTCAGCACAAGCACAGCTCAGTTCATCTCCCTGCTCTCTAGATTTTGCTCTGTCTGGCTTCCTTCAGGAAACCACTGCTCTTGCTCCACTCTCCCTAACATTGACTCTAAGCTCAATCCAAATTCTCTAACTTTTATTCTGAAGTACTCCCGGGTTATTGTGCTACATTCATTTAATCAATTTAACATTAATTCCTATGGAAGCAGTAATAGTGTGTTTAGTTTTCCCACACACTGATTCAGCATTTAGCTTAGTTTTTGTTAAGTAAATAATGTTATAGTGTAATATTTCCGTGTTGCTGTTCATCTGAGGCTGAACCTAGTTATGACCGAATTGTTTTTTAATAGTCCTGGTGGATAAACTTTAAACTTGAAAGAGCATGTACTTTCTTTTTCACGTCACTGTATATAGAATAAAACCTTGGGGTAAATATTTTTCAATACAGGGTTGATGAAAAACTTATACATATCACATCAGATGGCTGCCTCACCAGAATCCAGCCAAGGTTAACCCCAGAGCACCCCTGGGCTAAACGCAAAACTGACTTTGTGATCTGCACTGCGTCCGACTTCAAAAGCTACCTTTACAATTTTTAAAGCAACTCAGTCTCATGTGATTTGTTTCTGCAAAATTAGCAACCTTTTTCCCATACTGTGTCTTTCCACAGGAGAGGCCGCATTTACATAAAATGAAGCCGGTTTCAACACTTCCTTTATGTTGATGGCACACTTACACAAGCTGCCTCTTGCTGCCATCAAACACTGCTACTTAAGGACATTTTCTAAATGTTCTCCCTTGAGAGTGCTACAATATTTGGATTGCAGCTCAGCAGACACCAAATTTCCGAATGCTTTCATTGTAAGCAGGTGAAACAGGGAAAAACAAAACGGTGCTAAAAGAGACAGGATGATGGAAAGGGATGAATAATGTTCAGCAATTGAGGGGACAAAAGAAGAGCAGAGGCTGAGATAAATTAGCTTGCAACAGCAGCGTACAGTCATAATGGAGAAGACAGACTGATATAGATGTGTGGGGAAAAAACCACAGCTAGCACTCTAACCAAATGCGGATTCATTACTGGAAATGTTTGTGAGAACCTGAGCGCTTGTGGTACAGCTGATACAGAAGCGGAAAACCCAAGGTGGTTGGAGTTTTTAGGTTTGCGATCCAAAACAATATCAGACAAACCAACACAGATGAAGAATCAACACGAATCGCTCCACAAATGCGATGACTGCATCTGAAGTCCCAACCATAACGACTCTGAAGGGGTTTTTTTATTTTCATTTTTTATGTTTTCAGTTCAGTCCGGGTACTATATATATATGGCTTTAATATCCTCTGTCTGATCACTTGTTAGGAGGACAGAAAAGATGATCCATGGCTATTCATCCTTATCACAGCTGCTTTTGTCAATTTGTCATATTATCGATTGGACCTGGAAGCCAAATCTCTGCAGCGTCCGAACAAAGATGAAAGAGGAATAAAGATGGGACATCTGCAGTTTGACCGTCACACAAGATAGTTTAGACCTGCACCTCTGTGCTTGTGTGTGTGATATGTGTGGAAGAACACTTCTGTGGTTAGCCCCTTGATACATCCACAACATAGATGGATGAGGCACACCAAAACAATATACCCTCTGACCTAGATACTAATAGAACGGCCCTGGCCTTCAGTCACTTGGTGCTGTTCGTACCACACTCTCTCCCTCTCTACACAGTAAGAGAAGGATTACTGTGTTTCATATATGGTGAAAACGTGTAAAAGTAGTGTGTTTCTCCTGGTTTTGTGGACATAACTTCCTCTTAGGGAAGAAAAAACCAAGTCCCCAAAGATGTTCAGCCTTAGGGTCACAAACTAGTTTACTCCTTCTTCCAGTCCTTAAAGTTTTTTCTTCTTTGTCTTCTCCTTCTCTTCTTCGTCTGTGTGTGTGTGTGTGTGTGTGTAGCAATAGACCCATACTCTTGCATGCCAAAAATCCATTTTTGCCCATTTTATCCCTTTTGATTTGTAACACATGCCTTCATGCATGCTGTCCACATAACCTAGAGTAGTTGGCTCAGTGCATGTTTTCTCACACTGTTGTGTGTGTGTGTGTGTGTGTGTGTGTGTAGGTGTGTGTGTGTGTGTGTGTGTGTGTGTGTAAATACTGGTTATCCGGCTTTATGGATGAGCTGCTAATTA
>VUQR01025198.1:11849-37475 GCA_015108515.1 Hemichromis elongatus | reverse complement strand
GACAGAAGAAGTCATTTAATAGAAAGGACTTGTTAGCAATAGGGCAGACATTCATTATTTTAGCAGAGAAATCCATTGAAGCAGGTGCAGGAGCCAGGTATGGCGGCACAAATCGAAACTCCCTTGAATCTGCATTTCCATAAACCCCCGGAAACTGACAAAACAGGACAAGGAAGCTGGCTTGCTTGCTCAGCGTTCTCTGAAGTGACGGATCACCTGTAGTGAATGGCACTCATATGTGTGCATGTATATATGTGAGTTTTTGCGTGTATTCATATAATTAGTGTGGATGCTTGTTAGGCAAGTGGGCGGGGGTTAGCGCTGGAATTCCTTTGATCAAGGGTGGCCAACTCCTAGCCTCAAGAGAGGCATCCACACTGCAGTTTCTACAGTTTTTATTCAATTGTTTTGATTTTCTTATATTTTCCAGTTGTTTTCACGTCATGTACCCTATTTATAATGTTATTCAAAAGTGTCATATTGAAGTACTAATAAATTAATTTTTTAGTGGTAATATTATTTTCATTTCATCTCTGTTTCTCCCTCAGGGCGTCCCGTGAGAATCCTCCCATCCAAGAGAAGAAGAAGTCCACCATCTGGCAATTGTGAGGTTTTAATTTAAATCAACTTTATATGGTGATGTAAAGAAAGGAAATATCTTAGCAAATGGACAGGAAAACTATAACCTCTCCTTCTCTTTCTGTCCATCTTCTAGCTTTGCACGTCTCTTTAGCTCATCATCCAGCCCGCCGCCCGTCAAGCGACCGTTCTACAACGTCAACATCCATTACAAATCGCCTACGCCGGCCGGTTTCCCTCAGAGACGCAGCCACACCATGTGTCAAATCTCCACCTCCAACCGCACCCTGGAGTTTTTCCCTGAAGAGTGAGCGGCAGCTGACCTTCCCCACACTCACGCGTCACGCTAAACCCCCAGGCTTATCTGCTAAACACCTTGCTGCTCGCTCGCTTGTGGCCACTTGCAGAAAGTCTTTGTATATATTCAGCAGAGATATGTGTTTTTAAATTCATTCACTGCTTCCAATAGGGATTGGTTATCGTGGTCTTCACGTGCCGTTCAGGTGTGTTACACCTGTTGGTACAAGTGCAGCTCAGACCTCTATTATTTCTCCTTAAAAGCAGTTTTTTCACCACAAATGTTTGTCTGGTAACACAAAAGCCACCAAAACACCTCCCAGTCATACAGACACAAAGGCCTCCAATTCTCTTCTTCACTACACATTACTTTTAGTAATTTTAGAAGATTGCTTGGCAGTAGTTACTGCACTTGCTTTTACTTGGCTTCTCTTCTTCATCTCTTCTGCTCTCTGTCCCCTGCTGCTGGCTGGCCAGGCTGCTAACGCTTCGCTTTTTTCTTCTCTTCCCATCCCTGCCTCCCGCTTCTTACAGACTGGCCAGTAATGGTGTTGCGTCTCTCCTCAGTGACTCGGCGATGTTGGCCCGCCGAGAGCAGCGGCGTGAACAGTACCGGCAGGTTCGTGAGCACGTGCGCCGTGATGACGGCATCATGCAGACCTGTGGCTGGAGCGTGCCATCACGATTCAAACAGGTACCCAGACCGCTGTCTGTACAAACAAGAAAACACACATGAGGAGAAACATAAGATTTTAAAAGAAATAATTTTAAAAATCCTTTGTAAATTTGTGCAAAACTCCAGGTTCCATATTATTTGGTACTCTAGTGAGTATTTGCTCGACATGCCGGACTGCATGACAGACTCCTAGCTGAACTAGCTAAAAAACTTCCTGTTTACTGACATGATGGAAAAATATCTGCTCACTAGATAGTTCTTCATTTTATGGCTATATTCTGTAAACCTTAGAGATGGTTGTGTGGGAAAATCCCAGTAGATCATCAGTTTGGGAAATACTTTGATCAGCTCAACAGGCAACAACAACCATGCCACATTCAAAGTTACTTAAATTACTTTTCTGCTGCTCGATTTGACCTTTTGTAAACCTCTACGACCATATCTACAAGCATTAATATACGAAGATCATGCCATGTGAAAACAGGTGTACCTAATAAAGAGGCCAGTGAGAGTATATCAGGATATACTTTCACACATAATTGTTAAAAGAATCGGTTTATTCTGGGTTCTGGCTTTCATGAGATTAGCTGATTTTAAAACTGATCAGCACGGAGACGAGCTGACAACCCTCAATGTTTGATTTTAAGCATGAGCTCGCAGCATGGAAGCGTGCTTTAAATTTCAGCCAGCAGACTTTAAAGTTGACTCTGTGCAGCTTGAAGGCCAGAGGGCAGAGTGTGCTGGCAGGCAGGTGGCTCTAACTCTGGTCTCCCACAGACTGGTGGTCAGACGGACAGCGCTCAGGACAGCCCGCTGAAGAGGCAGCAGGCAAGTGAGACCGACAGAGTGCCAGCATGCACCTTTATGGCTTCCCCTCCCTTTTAACCTTCCAACCAAAGCTCTGACCCCTAGACAGCAGCGGACAGCTAATAGCAAAGGAAAGACATGCAGATACTTAAGAAAGCCTTTTACTTTGAACTCTTCAAGTGAAAGCTTTTAACAAAAAGAGTATTCTGTGAGGAAAAGGTCGCCACTGTACAGCATTTACTGTTCCTCTGAACATGCATGAATAGTTTTGTTTTTCAGCATGGTGCAAATCAGAAAAAGCTGTATTTCGAAAACATACACATGTAACACACCTTGCTCTTTGATGGAGTCCTTCCTGTGAAGTTTATTCCAACTGATCTCCTCTCCCTCTGCTAGTAGTGTTGCAACCTTTTAACCTTTAACCTCTGTCTGTCTCAACCTGCCCTACTTAACATATGGATGTTACTCCTGTGCATTATCTCAGTATTTTAAAGGAAAAATCCACTTATTAAGCAGAGTTTTGTAAAGCCGAGATGTTTAGATGTCTCGTTTTACCCTTTTTCACATCGTTGGTGTATTTTTGTAATTACATCATGATTAAATCGTGATTTTTCAAGTACAGCTACAAAAGTTAGCAGCTGTGTAAAGATTATAATTCGGGTAGAGAGCTGCACTGTTTTGCACCTGTTTACATTTACTGTGCCAGTTATTTCACCTCCTTTTAGAGGTGTTATGTTTCCTAAAAATGTGTGTCTCACCTCATGCATAATGTACACGCTCTCCAGGGACAGCCCTGCAGCATCCTGGGAAAAACAGGAAACTAAAAAGGAGTTGCGATTGTGTTAGCCCCTGTAATGCTAAGTGTTTTATATTTCATACATTCGATCTTTAGACTCATCAGTATGATTTTTTTTAACCCTAACCCCCTTTATATGTTTTTTTTGTTTGTTTAAGAGAAACAAACTCTGAGCAATAAATTACACAAAAATGCCAGATGTAGCAAAATCGATACAACCTAAAAGTCATGTATGCAAACATTTCTCATTAGGTTCAATAAACCCCCCAGTTTAAAAAAAAAAAATCCTGGCAATTATTTTACAGTTCCAGCTTTATGGGGTTGCAGATAGGAGAAATGTAGTGGAGTTTTCCTTTAATGCTTGCTGTGTATGTGCTGTACGTGTTTACAGCGCATTCACAAACTAAGAATGTTTTTTGTTTTCTTCAAGTGTTCGGTAAAACTGTAGACCAGATGATAATTCAGTGCTTTTGCTTTTCTTCTGATCAATTCCCACCTGTGCTTTTAGACAACCAACGAGAAAGAGGATAACCGCATGAAGAACGTCCCTGTCCCAGTTTACTGTCGCCCTCTGGTGGAGAAGGACCCCAACAGGAAGGTGGGAGAAAATCAGAAGGGATGAGGGTTTTCTGAAAACACCCTAGATCTTTTGTTAAACTTCTTTTTGTTTAGGTTTTATTGAAATATTACCACTAGCCACGTGACATTAACTTGTCTGCTATTTTGGACAAATGACAACCATGGTGACAATATGGGATCAAGGGATGAAGACCCCAGTCACACAGGCCCTGAGACTGCTCTGTGACCATCGGGCAACCATTTGTAAAAAAACAAAACAAAAACCCAATGATTTCTAGTTGCTGGAGGTTGATGGCAGTCACTGGGAAAGTTATTTCCAAATGGCTTGCTCATGAAACACACAGGTCACCCAAACCAATAGACTTTTCAGTAACGTAGACCTTAAGACATGTTGTATCTCGTAAATAATCTTTTTTACTGATCAATACTGGGGGGGAAACACAAGGGAATGAATGTGAAAAACTTTAAATGTCAAAGTTTAGCTGTGTGAAAGCAAAAAGTGGCCTCCAGAGACAGAATGTAATCTAAAAAAAAAAACTTTAATGCTGATCGTTCACAGGAATAACGAAAAAATAAAAACATTGTGCCCATTCAGGAACTAGGAAAGTATTTAAGTTGAACACAGGACAGGGAGATGCAGTTCTGGTGGAGGACATGACAAAGAGCTGAGGAAAACTGAGGACTTAAACACACACGAGGTAAAAGAGATAGAGGAAACAGGCGGGGGGAAATAAAACACAGGTGTACAGAATCTAACTAACGAGACAAAAGACTAACAAAAACTAAACAGGAAACATAAACACTGAGACCCAGAATAAGACATAAACATGAAGCAGACATCACCCAAAAAAAACCTAAGAACTAAAAAAAGCATACAAATCAAATCAAAACAAATCAAATTTTATTTGTCACATACACTGTCAAATAAAATTTGATTTGATTTGATTTGTATGCTCTCTTAGCTCTTAGTTTGACATAATAATACTCATAACCACTTGGAAATAATATTGTACATAACAGATTAAATATAGAGCTAGAAACAGAGCACAAATCACATCACTTAAAAACTTGGTTAATGGCCCAAGATCACCCAAAGTCACATAATTATACAGATTATTTTGCCCTGAAAATATTTTCTATGTCACAATTTGTTGTTTTTTTTCCTGCTTTTTACACGTCATGTTTAAAAGGTCACAATTGCAGGCATCTGCTTGTTTTTATAAACCACATATATTAATATAATATGTATATATGTATCTATTCTGCCTGTGTGTGTCTGTTTGTGCACATATGTGTAGCTATGGTGTGCAGCAGGAGTGGACTTAACAGGATGGAGAGTCAGCAGCCAGGAGACATTGGAGAAAGTGCCGGCGTGCAGCACTGACCCTCTGCACGCTGAGGAGGACGGAGGTGATAAGAAGAAGAACCACACATCTCCCGAGAAGAGAAAGGTAGGAACCGATCTGCAGCTGTATACAGCTCGCTTTCAAAACAGGCATTCATGGTGGCTAACGCTGAACACTATAAGTTAATATGTGCAAGAATTATCCTCAACTGTTGGGAGTATGTTTAAAAATACTTCTGCTGGTGCTGGTTTAGCTCACCGAGTAGAGAAGGTGATCTAGATTCTATGAATCTAATGCAGAGGCCTGAGGGCAAATGTGCAGTTAAGCCATTTACTGGATGTCTTTCACCAAGGTTTCCCATCTTCCTGTCTAAAAATGCATTTAACTGCTCAAAGCTATGCTCGATAACATACATAAAGAAAGAACTGAAACTAGTCAGTAGTACTCACTAGTAGTCAGTATGGTCAGTGGTGTGAGTGCAGTGAGTGAAGAAACAGTGTATGTGATGTCTTTTTGCAGAAAACAAACAAACAAAGAAGCATGCAAAATCCAAAAAAGGTGTCTCAGCTATGCAGCAACTCAGCTCTAAGGCAGGGGTCTCAAAGCCTCAGATCTGGCCCACTGGACAGCTTTGGAAAATATGAAAGAGTATTTAAAATTTTACATCTTTTTCTACTGATACAGACCTAAGACCAAAGTAGTTAAGTAAATAAACAATTAAATGACAGAAAGGTTCCTGTTTTTTTCACCATGTACTACAGAAATGTCTGTTTTTTTACAATAAGTAAAAAAAGGGTGCAGTTTGTGGCTCACATCCTAGTCTTAAGGGCTTTCTTAGACATGGGGCTCAGGTGTTGCTGTTTGGAAACAAGCCCCACCTCCTCTACAGGGTGGAGAGGACTTTCCCCCTTTGGAATCCTACCAGGTGTAACTAAGTGTTTTCTGTCATATTTCAGGCCTGTTGTATTTGAAGAACCCAGAAACTGTTCTAATTATCATTAAGGGTCCAGGGAAGGTCGTCACACGTCGGCTTTATGAGGGGAAAGAGTTAAACCAGAGCTTGTTGTTTCATGTTGCTATTCTAGGAAAATGTATAACACAGCTGATCGGCATTGAAGTGATATTTTCAGCTGGGTTATTCATGCTTATGTAGTGTGCAGAGAAGGAAAGTGTCTAAGATGCCATTTTTGTTGTTGGGTATTGAGAAGTAGTTTAACAACAGCAGATCTACATTATCCAGCCATGCAGCACCAGGTTTCTCTTCTGTGACACGTCCTCGTGACATTTTCCACCATAATCAAGGAAAAGTGATCATTTAAAAACATCTGTGCTCTTTCTCTTGGTCATCATTGTCTCCTCTTTCCTGTGCTCTCTCAGTCAAAAGAACTCCAGGAAACAGACACAATGAGCAGTCGAGTGTGGATCCTCACCAGCACCCACTCTGCCAGCAAAGTGGTCATCATCGATGCCAACCAGCCTGGCTCACTGGTTGACCAGTTCAATGTCTGCAATGCCCACGTGCTCTGCATCTCCAGCGTGCCAGGTGAGAGTGGAAGTGCTACATTTTTTAGATGTTCAATCATCTGACTGTCTTCAAATTCCAGTTGCTTTGTGGTAAATGTTGGGTTCATATATTTTCATATATTAATGTATACCTGTGTGTGTGTGTCTGTGGGTGTGTGGCTGTGCACAGCTGCCAGCGAGAACGACTATCCAGCTGGAGAGATCGTGTTGGATCCAGGTGAAGGTGGAGCAGGGGGAGGAGAGGACACCGGCAGCATGGAGGGCATGTTGGCTGGCATCACTCTCGTCGGCTGCGCCACCAACTGCAGCGTCGCACGTAGCAACTGTTCCTCTCGCACAGATACGCCCATCATGGACAAAGGACAAGGTGGGCGCGTGAAAAATACTCCTTCACTAGTTTACTGTTAAGCAAAGTGAGAGGTGTGGATGTCATCGTGTCATTTTGCTTTAGCTCCCACTGCTCCACCGATGAATGGGAAGATTCACCCAGCCCAATCAGCCGAGGAAGCCACGGAGGCCACAGAAGTTCCAGAGTCAACAGCCAGCAACACTGAAATGAGATCTGGACCTCCGAGACCCTTCACTGAGCACGTCTTCACTGATCCTCAGCCTCGCCCAGCAGATGCCTCTGATAGGTAGGAGGTGAAAGTCTAACAAGTCCTCAGGATTGTCTAGGATAAATTAAACGCCACATTATTAAACAAGGGAAGGAGACAATTACTATAAGCATGACATCAAAATTGGAACAACTTCCCTGTTTGGAACCTGAAACTCTGAATTTCCCACAAAGGAGCTCAGGCCAGTCCAAGGAGGAAACATCACACCCTCCAGAGTCAGAGGATGGAGGTGATGAGACCAAAAACTACACCAGCGTGGCCCCCACCATGTGGCTCGGGGCCCAGAATGGCTGGTGAGTGGCTCACAACGTCTGCTAAAGCCTCACAGTGCCCAGTATTACAGCAGTTTATGGCATTTTTCAGCATTTTTAACACTGGGAAAATTAGTCATAAATAAATTTGACTTCAACATCCACATTTTAAACGTAAATCAACATTTGATGGATTATTTTTGATAAAACATGCAAAGCTTTACAATTACTTTATCCTTTATTCTTGTTCCTTGTAGCTAAAACACACATAAATCTTCTGCATCTCATGGGTTCTGCTCTGGAGTAACCTAATTTTATTTTTCCTTCCAGGCTTTATGTCCACTCTGCTGTGGGAAACTGGAAGAAGTGTCTCCACTCCATCAAACTTAAAGACTCAGTGCTTAGTCTGGTGTAAGAAGACGAAAAAGAAATCAGTGCATCTCTTTGTTTGTGATGTTTATTTTTACACGCGGAGTGTAAAATTCAAGATGATTCAAGGATTTTATTTTTATGAGTTTCAGTTTCTCCAGTGATCTCCATCTCCTCTGTAATTGCAGGCATGTGAAAGGCCGCGTGCTGGTTGCCCTCGCCGATGGGACACTCGCGATATTCCACAGATCGGAGGGTAATTGAACTTTACACCAGACGTTTAGTCTGTTAGGAGAAGTTATGATTACAGGTGGATTTGGAGCATTGCCACCAGTTCAATGTGTGTGTGGAGTCGAAATATAAAGAAAGCCGTTAATAAATGACTCCATTAATAAATCAATATGACACAAAAGGCACCAAAATGCACAAAGAAATGTAGGGACAGTTTAATTTAGAAAATGTTTTCATTTTTTTTGTATATCTACCTTTGTATTAATTCATTTCTATATATTGGTTTTGGATATATAAATAGCCCAACCCACAGTATTATTGTTAGCTAGGTTAGCCTGGCAGCTCAGGTCTGAAGAAATCTGTCTGAGATTAATCAATTGTCTAACAGGCTGTGATTCAAGAGGACGGTTTCAGTGACTCTGCCTTTATTTAACTCATTTAATGAGGCAGAGATGAACAAAATCTCACAGAAACACATTTAGCTAATGTGTGTGTTTCTGTCATTAGATGGTCAGTGGGATTTGTCCAACTATCACCTCATGGACCTCGGCCGACCTCATCACTCCATCCGCTGCATGGCCGTCGTCCACGATAAAGTGTGGTGCGGCTACAAGAACAAGATCCACGTCATTCAGCCAAAGAGCATGCAGATAGAGGTGAGGCATGAGCCTGCTGTCGCATCACTGTGCTGAAGAAACCTCTGCAGCTTCAGTGTTATTTTTAGTTGTAATAATATAATAAACACCACTAAATTCTTTCTGTTTTGCAGAAGTCCTTCGATGCCCACCCTCGCAGGGAGAGTCAGGTACGGCAGCTAGCCTGGATTGGTGATGGAGTCTGGGTGTCAATCCGACTAGATTCGACCTTGCGTCTCTACCATGCGCACACGCACCAGCACCTCCAAGATGTAGACATAGAGCCATACGTCAGCAAGATGCTGGGTGAGTCTGTCTTTGTTTTGTGAAGCGTGACGTTTTAGTTTTGCTGATGCATGTAATCTGTGCAACGCCTCACTCACTTTGGTTGTGTCTTGTAGGTACCGGCAAGCTAGGATTCTCTTTTGTGCGAATCACAGCACTTCTGATTGGTGGAAATCGTCTTTGGGTCGGGACTGGAAACGGTGTTATCATCTCCATCCCACTGACAGAGAGTGAGAGTCTTTTTACTTTATTTTTTTGGTGCCTAAAGAATCAGAGGTGATTATTTGTCATAAATATTTCAAGTTTTAGGTGGTTTACACAGAAGAATATCTGGATAGCCTGTCAGCAAATTTTTGTTACATTTGATGAAAACAATCCCAGGCTGTCAAAGGATACAGACAAAGGTGTACAGTTCATAAAGTTGGCTTTATTTTACCCTCCAAAATGTTCAAAGGTAAATCAAAAACACAGCAGTACTTTAAGAAATAAAGGAAGACAAAGGGAGAATTTATAAACTGACCAAATGGGCAGAACTGGACTTATATTCTGGTGGAGCAAGCCATTATAAACACAAAGGGAAGACAAACCAAAGAGTAATACCCATACTTACTACAAAGAAACCCTGCTCACGCTGTCAAAGCAGGTGTTTAATGCACTTGTTAGGCACCTCCATGCAAATCAGCTCCACCCTCAGCAGTATAAAATATTTACATAGTCACTGTGACCTCACCCATTTCTTTTAGTTTTAAAATTCTACTTTTTAGTTCTTTTTTTTTTTTAACCTGATGAAGATGAAGTGATAGAGTGCTAATTTATCAGCTACCCCATGGTGCAACACAGACACCCATACTGGGTGGTAAAACACTGGAATTTCACTCACCAAACCTCTACAATGGTCTGAACCACACAGAAAGCATAACATGAGTTTGATAATCCATTAGAAAAGGACACCTCCCTATCACACATAACATCGTCATCATAATCATCATAATCTGACTACTTCCTCCACTACCTATACTACATCCTGGTGGTTGTAAAAAATAAATCCCCGGATTCCAAGTATCTATAAAACAATCCGTAGAAGCCAAAACATTTATTTTATACCAGGCTGTAAACATGCCTTTATAGCCTAGTATAAAGAGCCTTGACAGGCTACAAAACAAATTCACGCATAGACAGCCTATCAGGAACTATTACCTCAAATTCAAAATACGCTCATAATAAAATTAAATTTGCAAGTTTCAAGTTATGGACAGCCTCGTGAGATCATGATGACCTTTTTTACTTCATGGATACATGTTTAAGTAGCTGACTTCCTAAAGTCCTTTTCAATCATCCTGCTTCGATTGGTGCAGATACTCCACCATTAGCCATTAGCCCACTGGGCTTGGTTGTTACTGCAATAACATTGTCATTGCAGAATCATATTACTTAATTTCACTTATTGTTGTAAAAGTAGAATTCAGCTCAGATGACACAGTGACCTTTCTGAATGGTCCTGAATGGACCCCGCAGGCTCCATTAATTATGCCAGAGCGTTGGGTGGGGATTGTCTCCCTTTAAATGGCAACTAGAGAAAATGCAGTTTTTAGTCTCAGCCAGTTCCTTTTGTAATAAGCAGGCAGCACTGGAGCAGCACAGGGGTAACTCAAAGGTAAGAGAATAAAGTAATTAATGCATTTGTATTAGAGGATAAATGAACTTTAGATGACAGTGTAGTGTAATGTAGTTTGATGAAGTAAATGAACAAAGACAAACTGAATGTGTGCTGAATCTGAAGTTCAGCAGGTAGGATTACAGCAAACTTAACATAAACACAATCTTGTCAGATATTCTCAGTAAAGAGAATTGATTAGGTGGCCGGATTTGACTCATTTACCCACACAAGCATTCACACTCCACCACCGCAGCACTCTTTATCTGTTCTCTTCAGTTTCCTCCTTCTTCTCCCCATCAACTTCCCAACTTTCTCCACCTTCTGATTTTCTTGCTTCCCTCTGTGGTTTCACCCCTTCACAAACTCTCCGTCGTAACTGTTACTGTTGCTGTGCTCTTTCTCCCGCTCTCCCTCCACTCTCCTCCGCCTCCCGTAGCGGTGGTCCTTCACCGGGGACAGCTCCTGGGTTTGAGGGGTAAGTGGGAGCGCTCCTAACCTCCTTTTCACCTGGTCGAGCCTTCGTGTCTCCTGAACCAATGTAACGCATGCTGTTAAACTTTGTCTGCTATGTGCTTGTTCTACCACATGTCCAACTCTCTTTCGGCAACACTTTAGCTGAAGGTCACAGAGTACCACGTGTGCAAGGATTTCACTGTTTGCTGAACTTTAAAAGCAGCTTTTTACTTGGAATTTGTTTTGCATGTCTATGATTTGTTTATTTTTATGAGTAACAAATCTAGTGCATGCCCCAGGAGTCTTTGAGCAATCTGAGATTTTCTCAAGAATCCCTTGTTTTCAGTCGATCTGTGGAAAATGTATTTTTAATTGATTTTGTCATGCTACTGAATGTGATTTGCTCACAAGCACGTGTTACTCGTGTACTCTTACCCTCTACTCTCACTCTTTCAGCCAATAAGGTGTCACCTACATCTTCTGGTGGGGTGATCCATGTGTATGGGGACGATGGCTCTGAGAAGAGCAGCGGCAGCTTCATCCCCTACTGCTCAATGGCACAGGCCCAACTCTGTTTCCATGGACACCGTGATGCTGTCAAGTTCTTCGTCTCTGTGCCGGGTAGGCCTGCATCTCGGCCTGAATCTCTGCTGCCTTTATTTGTGAATTTGAAATGGACTGTGCACTAATAAGGATGTTTAAATTTACACGTATCTAGATATCACAAATCTGTGATATTACTGTTCCATCTGATCCTCGCTCTGTTGGTGACTGTTTAGTGACTAATCTCTGCTTCTTTCCAAACTTTTACAGTCTACCAAGAATTCTTATAACTTTAGCTCAGGATCTTAAGAGATCAACTTCAACAATCATTTATTTCTGACATATTAATCAGATGTTAAAAGAAAGATTGTGTCATTACTGACACCTTCAGTGTGTAATGTCATTTACAATAATGTCTTTCTTTCTGTGTTTGTTTTTTTTTGTTTGTTTTTTTGGTGACAGGCAATGTTCTGGCTACCCTAAATGGTAGTGTGCTGGACAGTCCATCAGAAGGACAGGGCTCCACAGCACCCACAGAGACGGAGGCGCAGAGTGTTCAGAACGTGTTGGTGCTGAGCGGAGGCGAGGGCTACATCGACTTCCGCATAGGTGAGCATTTAAACTTGTCCATAAACTGGTGAAACCAGTACCTATATTGGATAGTGGAAATGTTGGTATCGATCTGATATCGTGTAAATACAGTATTGGCAATACCGATATCGATACTTTTAAGTCATTTGGTTTAATTTAGTTTTATTTATTTAGAGCCAAATTACAAAAACAGTTTGAAGGCACTTTATATTGTAAGTTAAATGCACTACATTAATACAAGTACAACTTTTAAAGCCAGATTACGTAAGAGAGGCCAGCGTGTCATGATTAAAAACGTTTTAATGGATACTAAATCAATGTGATTTTTACTTTCCAACAGTATAATCAACATAATTCACAAACTAAAGTATTGATCCTGTGTCACTAGTATCAGTCAAAAACCAATACCAGCATTGGTACTTGTGTTGTTGATATTTGGATTGAACCACTCACCATTAGTAGCCACGATGTTTTGGTTTGAGAAGTTGGAAATAGTTTTTCTTTTCAGTTTTGTCATATTAGGCCCCGTGGACTTGCATGGTTAATTAGCAATTAATGAGTAATTAGTTATTTAAAGGTTAAACTACGTCTGAGTGAACTGTGTCTGAATCACGGACAGTACATTAGCATCACTTCAAATCGTGACGAATGAAACAACAGTTTAAAAAAGTAGACTAAGCACATGTAGAGAAATAATAACTATTTGAGCACAAAGTTTGCTTTCATGTTTTCATGGCTGTGTTTTGTTTTTTCTTTCCTCTCAGGCGATGGAGAGGATGATGAGACAGAGGAAGGAGAAAATGGTGGTGGTGGCGCTTCACAGAACAAACCTACTTTGTGCAAAGCTGAGCGGAGCCACATCATCGTTTGGCAGGTGTCTTATGTACCCGAGTGACACCTGATATCTGCTTTAACACCTCACGCATCCACCCATCTCCTTAAAGAGATTTCTTCTCCCGCCCAGAAGCTTTCAGCCACCCAAACCTTGTAATTTATCCCCCGGTCATGTAAAAGTTCCCCCTTTGGCTCTAAAACGACCATTAAAGCCGTGTATCGTCCCTTGTAACTATTATACCCCTTCCTGTCCCACACCTTAAAATTTAGAAACCTGCCTGGCATCTCTGTTTCTGTCCCACCCTGGGCATTGTAATGATTCATGAGCTTTGTAACCCTGCCTCATAACTACCTCCCTTCTCTGTATCGATCTTATATTCACCCCGTAAGCACACTGTATCTCTTCCAATATTTACCTCAATTGTCCTGCATCTGCCCCAGAGTTATTCCTCATCTTTCTCCATTTAGTTCGTCATCAGTGAAAACTGCACCTCATTTTAAAGCAAAGCCCCAATATGCACAAAAATAAGAAAAAAGAACAGCAGCAGGGAAGGCAACACTGGCTTGTAGACATCAGTCTTACCAACAGTCATTTGGCAGTCCAATTAACAATCAGGGACTCTGTTTAATGCATCTACATATTCTTGGACGTTGTGCGAGGAAGCAGAAAGCCAAGGCCTCAGTTTAAGGTCAAAGTTCACGCAAAAGTGTGGCGTTCATGTCAGGATGAGCATACACAGAACAAATAGGAAGTCAAACTACTTCATGTCCAACCCCCTGCAGAAACCTGGGTTGTTCAGGCCACTGCTTAAAACACGTTGCTTTACAGGTCACAATGAGTCGCCTCTACAGGAGTCCCGATGTGGCTCTAAGGTCAGATTGTGTTCACATACAAAAGGAGTTCAACTGTGTCGAGGGTTCAGTCCATATCTCTTCTCTCATTTTTCTGCCTGGCTGTTGATGGGACGGTGAACAGTGTCGTGTTGTCATCGTATGTACAGGGAGTTGTGTAAATCTCCACTGAAACCCATCCTCTTTGTTCAGTATGGAAATTCTCGCATTGATCTCTCTCTGTGTATTAAATATTAAACATGTGTGTGCTCAGAACAATTAACTCGGGTTTGTGTCGTCTCTCTCTCTCTCTGTCTCACTTCACAACAAGAAGAAGATTTTAAAAAGTATGTTTGGTTTATTGTTTTTTTTTTTGGACAGTCATGACATAAAGCTTCTTAACAGCCAATAAAAGCATAAATGTGACCAATCAGGTTAACATCATTTAGTGCAGCATCACTTTAACACGCTAGATGTATTTGTGGAGCTGAACACTTTACATTCAAGTACTTTTACATGTGTGCAAGGCAAAGGCAATAATGTGTTGGTAAACTGCTCCCATTTAGGTAGAAGTGCCAAAATAAAAAACAAAAAACATTAATGCATGGGACACATTTCCAACAAACATTACATGCTTGTATCATACATGAACAGTTTACATCAGAGCCTCTCAAACTTGTTCTGAGTATTACTTTTTTAATTTTGTGGACTGAAAAAACAAAAACTGAAAAGAAAGCAGAAGACAAAGATATCAGGTTTCTGCTGAAGTATTTGCTCGCTTAGTGCATTTTGCTTAGTAGTGTTAACCTCCGTTAAGATATAAAATAATACAGGAAATACGGGACGGCAGAGATGAGCTTCCAAGTAGCTACAAACTACTAAAGCCAAACATAACTCATCTGAGGTATGACGCGATCTATCTTATATGGTATGATGAAAACAAAAAACATGGTTTGTGACCGGACAGTGTTTGTGCAGAAAGTCAGTTGTAGAGCCAGCGGCTGCTGCTGTTCTCCCAGCGGTGAAGCTCGCTCTGACGAAACCACAGAGAGATTTCCTTCTGCGCGCTCTCCACAGAGTCGCTGCCGTGGATCACGTTTCTGCCAACAAACACGTCCAGAACATTGAGACTCGAAATACCATCTGCCCCAAACACAAACTGAGTCATTCATTAATAATAAGCAGGGGTCTGTGAGACTGAGGGACAATTCACAGATGTTCATCATCATCCTTTCTGAAGTCGATGACAATCTCAAAAAGTTGAGATGTTTACAATAATTCAATTCAGCTTTATTTATATAGCACTAACTGACAACAGGTAATTTTATATTGAAGGGGAAAGGCCCAACAGTTAGATGTTCCCTTATGAAAACAGCTCACAGAGAAACAAGGACAGAACAGGAGCTTTGGGAGAGAGAGGATAAACTAATGACATGCAGTAGTGAAAAGATGTGAATTCTCAGTGCATCATGGGAAGTCCTGCAGAAGTCTGAGCCAATAGCATAAATAAGGAAGGATTCAGGGTCACCTGATCCAACGCCAACTACAATTTCATAAGAAAGGAAAGTTTTAAGCCTGATGTTATATCAGTGCTTATGTGGTGGTATTGTCTGAGTGGCGACTATCTTTCGGGGCATAAATAGAAGTGACCCTGTGATGATGTTGCATTAGCAAGCAACCAATACGTAAGGCATTCTGGCGCCCTTAGGATAATGAGGTCCTACGACATGTTAGCTGTCGGGGCGACTGCTGTTGCTGCACAGTCAACAGTAGTATCAGCAACAACCTAATAACAAGCTCTCGCAGTCACAGGAGGCTGTTGTTGTTAGCACCAGCAGTGGAGAAGTGCAGGAGGAGGAACAGCAGTCCCAACAACAGAGTGAGAATGAGACGGAGGAAGGTGTAATTTAAGGATTTAAGTCAAATGAAAGGCTACATAGAGGCTTTCTAGTCTCTATCAGTGCTCTCACTGCCACATTCTAGATCAACTGCTGGCTTTTCAGGGAATTTTTATGACATCCTAATGGTAAGAAATTCTAACAGTCTAGCTGTAACAAGTGCATCGTGGAGTTTTTGAACATCACTCTGAGACAGGATGTTCAAAATGTGAATTGCAGGACTTATCCTGATCACAAATGACTCAAAGGTTCCTCAGTAGAAGTCAAGGTAATCCCATGCAGAGTAGTTATCTGCTTAGACACCATGTTTCTAAGATTGTTAGGACCAAAAACAGGATAAAGGTTTAAAATTACAATAATTAACATGTATATTGATTAACAAATCATTTGAACTTCTATTAATATCAGCCTCTTCTTGATGCAAGAATTCAGTCAATTCAGTGACAGTTTTTTGCCTCTGTATACAAAACAAAGGAAAGAGAAATGCATGGCATAAAAATCAAATTCTCCTTCAATGAGAGTGAAATCACTTACCTGCCCACCTCCACGCAGAAATCTCCCCGGATGGTTCCAGGCAGCGAGTCTGCAGGGTTGGTCTCTCCCAACATCTTCCGTGCAGTCTTAACTACATCCAAGCCCTGCCACACCTGAAGAAGCACAGAAAGGTACACTACAGCACGTCTGTAGTCTGAGTGACCACACAAACTACTGCGAAAACCTCAGCGTGTCACAAAGTGCGCTTCATGTCGAGGAGTCTCACCATCGCAACAACTGGTCCCGAGCTCATGTAGGTTACAAGTCCACTGAAGAAGGGCCTGCTCCTCAGGTCCCAGTAGTGTTCCCTAAGAAGCTCCTCTGAGGCCTGGTTCACACACACACACATGACAGATTAATGGAACCCATGGTTCGTGGGTCAAGATCAAAATATTTTTGAAATATGGAGATGCTCCAGGCATACCTGCACAAGTTTGAGCCCCACAAGTTTGAAGCCTTTCTTCTCAAAACGACGCACAATTTCGCCCACCAGTCTCCGCTGCACACCATCTGGTTTTACAGCAATGAAGGTGCGTTCATTCACCCCAGTCCAGCCTAGAGTCGGATAAAGCATGCTTAAACTTGAGTTTAAAGCAGCAGTGGCACACATCAGGGGCAAAAACATCTGGATGGGATCTTCAGAGCAACAGGCAAGTTCATCTAGATCACCTGAGTTGTTAGTTAGACTTCAAAGAAGTATAACAGGAACACGTGCTCGACCATGTCCAATCCACAACTAAATATAATGGGGGTATATCTCGGGACTACACTGGTTCAATAGATACTGGATAAGAAAATGTACGAGTTTTTATTGAAATAACGACAGGGCTTTACAATTCTGCTTGTGGCCGCATTAAAGGGGGCCTGTTGTGCGTTTCCTTATTTTATGTCGCATATGTACCGTTACAGTGTTGGCTGCTCACATCAAAGCAGGCCAAAATGTCAAAAAATGACATCAGCGTGGCCGCATCTAATCCATGAGATATCTCAATATAAGAAAGTGCAATGCCAACAGCACATCCCAGTTTTCTTACTGATGCAGTTAATGAAAGAAAGCTGTCAGCACAACTCTTTGGGCTTAAACTGGAAGAAATTAATGTGTAAAATTACAGAAAAAGTTCTCGCTCGTTCTAGCTTGTTGGCCAAACTGTCCTTTAATTATAAGGAGGAAACTTTTTGTTAATTCACAGAAAATATCCTGTTTTTTGTTTATTTGATTGGTAGCACTTTATAATAATGTCACACTATTTGGCATTATTATGGTATTAGCAAGTGCTGAACTTATCATTTACATAGCATTGCTACTCCTTAGTATGCCATTTATTAATACAGATATTTTTTTATTATGACCATTATTATGATTATCGTTATGATTATTACTAGCAGTGATAGTAAAACATGGTGTAACAGTAACAGCTGGATAAACATATCTGTATTTATAAATCACATGCTAAGGAGGAGTAATCACATATAAATGATAAATTAAACTTTACTAATGCTTAATAATGTGACATTATTATAAAGTGCTACTACTTATTTAACTGTGGAAACAAAAACAAGGAACTTTTCTTTCATTTAATTGTTTTTGAGGGAGGTCTCTGTTGACAGGACAAGCTGTATACAGTTTAAATACGGTTAAGAGCCCAAAGTGTCCACCAATGGGCCTGTGGAGTCTTTCTGGCCCCTGGAGCCTTATGTTTGGCACCCCTGGTTTAAACCTCTTGTTTGCACAGGACAGCCAATCAGAAGAGATAAACTGAATTGCTTCACCCAGATCAGTAAAAGGTCAACAATGATTATGATTATTTTGAATCATGCTCTAGTAGAGTCCAACAATAGAAATATAGAGTTGGAAATGAGCAGAAAAAGGCCCCTTTAAAAAAAAACTTCACAAACAAAAGTGCACGTCTGAAAAAACAGATGCATTTACTGTTTTCACCACACTACGTCTTGATACATGCTCGATCATGCAGGTAAGTAAATCCCCAAAGATTGATTTGTTCATCTGGACGTAGCGTTTTCAGGAGAAACGTTTTGTCACCCACGCCCTGGAGGCCTGTGGAGGATCGAACCTAACTCTTCTACCGGTATTACACTCAGCTGCTGGTGCCAAAAACCTCTCGCTTACAACTGTCTGGGTGTTCCTCGCCAAATTCTTCGATTCTCGCGTGTTTAGCCACCAAATCCTCGAGCTCAGACCGGTCGGGCTGTGCCCTCTTTCTCGGCCCCATTGCAGAGCTCTTCCAGCAGCAGCCAATCAGCGCTCACACGCGCTATTAATAGGATGATGACTTTTCTCACGGTGAGGAGGACACATGGACCACGCGGCTCTCAGCATAGATTAGTTAGCAAGCTGGCCACACTGTAGTCTCACTCACCGTCACAGAAAAACTAACCACTAGTCACTCCAACTTTATCCCGTCAAACAAAAGTTAGTAAAGGCAACACAACACCACTCCTGTACCGGTTAACTGTGCCGCTGTCTGCAGCTAGCCGAGGCATCTGTCCGGAGGGTTTCCTGCAAACTGGGAGAAAATTATCCCGTAAAAGTCAGACTGGAGGCCCGTGAATGATAGAGGAGCAGATACAAACACGTTTATTACCAACCTGACTTAAAGATTTGAGCAAATATGGACAGAAATAAGCAGATCATTGTCTCCAGCGGACAGGGATCAGTGTCGGCCGGGTACGATAAAGAGGAGGAAAGAAGGATGCGCGTGCACGTAGCATAAACGCGGGCTCACGAGGAGCGGCTGAAACTGCAAATCATGTGGCGAAAACGACCAATGGTATGCCGCTCCCAAAAGTTGCTCCATCCGATACCAAGTGCTGATACTTTAAACCAAAGAAGGTAGCGTGTGGAGCGTATGCAATGAAATTATGTGATTTTTGCTTTCCACTGTTAAAAACTATCAACTGAATTATACTGATATACTTTAAGTTACAGTAATTCATACAGTTTGGTATTAAAAACTAATCACTAATAAGGAATTGCAGTGCAAGCTCAATGTAATTAATCGGTTCAAAGTAGTTTTGTCTTTCTGCAGTAATCCAGGGTGACACTGAACAGATGGGCCTGCACGGGTCAGACTGTGGCAAGTATTCCTCCTGTCTGTTAAAAACTAAATACTTCATCAGTTTGTGCAGCTGGTTTTAAAGCATGGTCCTGCTTGAAAAGGGCCATGGCCCTTGCCAAACAAATGGAATGGTAATGTGTTTGAGGGTATTGTGTGCTCACCATGGGCTTTTCTTGTGTGTGACAAGTACATAGATCGTGCACAGAGAAAAATGTCTCTCCTGTTTTGCATCTGCGGTGTAAGATAATTTTGGACTTTTATTGCCGTAGCTACATTTCTTTATAAACGTACAGGCTGAATACCCATCTGTAAAAGTTGGTTGTGTGTCCGGTACACATGTTCTGCTTCCAACTCTGATGATACCAATGCCAATGTTGTTATCAACTATCAATTTTGCCAGACTGAGATGTAGAATAAATACAAGCAAATAAGTTGGTAAAATGTAATTTATATAGTACCTTTCTAGACAGAGAATCACAAGCGCTGCACATGGGATAACAAGTCATAAAACATAAAATAGGTAAAAAACAAAAAACATTAACCAAAGAAATTTCAAAAAGGTGAGTTTTGAGTTGTTAAATGTTGGTTTTACATCAGATGTCTTCTTATTTGTACATTTGTGAATGCAATAAGAGTTTGAGTGCAAAAATTGTGGAGGACAAGTAAAGTCGTGCACATCAAAAACATTGAAGCCTTTAGGGATTTATTCATTATTTGTGCAATAAAATACATATTAGAAAATTCATTTGCATTACATTATTTATGTAGAAATGAATATAGTAATTCATGATTTCATATTTTAATGGGCAATAATAATAAGAATGACTAAAACATTTTCAGATTCAGAAAACCTTCTTACCCTTGTTTAAAAAAGGAAAATAATTCAATTAATTCAAAAATCAAATCTGGAAAATAAATTATTTCTGACGTTTAAAGTGGTGATTCATCAAATTACACAGTCTACATTATGTGTTCATTACTTTGTTATTGTGTCCTGGTGTTTTATATGTGGTGCCAACCACAATAAAAATAGATACCATGACATAAACGCAAAATCACTACTAATAGATGTACGCTGTAATTATGCAGTAATCAATCAGATTATTTTACTTGGATGTTAATAGATGCCCAACCTACAGCCAAAAATCTCAAATGCAAATAGAATAAGTATTAGGATATAAACTTTTATCTGTAGGAAAACTTGCCTAAGGGGTTCATATATAGCGTCCCTGGCTAAAACTCTACAGCAACATTCAAAAAATGCATACAGAGTGAGGTGGAAAATCAAAATATTTGTTTATATCTCATCATCCTGTTTCTTGTCAGGCATGTGAAAAACGTTTCCATCAGGCTGCGTCACCCAGCTCAGTACGATGTCTCCACTCGGGCTGTGCGCTTCCAGATTCTGAGTGAACTGTAAAACATGAAGACCTTACTTTATTCAGCCATTAAATACATATATAAATACATTTAATACATATATACAAGGAGTTTCCAGTTACATTATAACTGGAAAATCCTTTGGAAACCCCACAGTACAACCTCCGGGCTGTGTCGACATAATGTATAGTTACATTTCTAAGGAGGTGCACATCAGGTTGTGTATCACCGTATGTATGTTAGCACAACATTATATTTGCAGAAACACACTCTTCATTACAATCAAATCTTTCTGTCTTTTACAGCCTCAAAGTTTTGTTGTTGCCTCAGGATCTCTACATTGATAATCATTTTTGGCAATTTTGTATGATATGTAGCCTTGTTTACACTTGTGCAACACTTTTCCAAGCCGTTGTTTAACAGAATAGCATCATCAAAATGTAATGACTTCAAAAGTGGCTAGTAGGTATCACCATGGAGATGGGTGTCAGATGGTTTTGATACTTTCACCACTAGAAGTGTTTCACAAAGCGTCATGTGAGAAACCTCAACGCTTAGATATCATTACCCTTTGTAAGATGTCCTCCTTCGATAGCTCTAAGTCCACAGAAGTTTTTGTTTTTTTCAGGGTCACCTTCACAAGCTTCCTCACAGTCATACCTAGTTTTATAGAGAAGAACAAATGAATACGTTGAATTTGAATTGTAAAAATGAAATCTAACGTTTGGAGAGATGTTATGAACTCACCAGTATTACAGACAAAGTTGCGAGTGTATTGACATCCAGAGTTTATCCAACTGCCATTGAAAGTGCCACAAGAGGCCGGGTAAAAATTACTTGGTTTGCTATACGGCCAGTTTACAAATGGCTGTGAACTTCCATCTGACCACTTCCATGAATTTCTGAAGAGGCCGATCCATGTGTAGGTAGTCACCAAATTATTTAGCTGTTGATTCTCAGATAGATTCCTCACACTGGCCAAGTCAGTGTAGTTATCCCTGCAGTAGCTTTGAGCGTCATCCCAGGTTTTATACACATTCACATAGATGAAGCTCGATGTGTCTGAAAAGATTCGAACAAATATCTGAGCAATATTACTTTTAACTCCATTTTTTCAAGGTGCTTCCAACCTGCACTTGTTTTTTTACTTTTTAACGTGCCATAATCACCGTGCCTAGGAGGCATCCTAGTCACATGCCTCCTAGGCACAATTGGCTCATTTTAATCAAATGACCAAGCTCCTTATCCTATCTCTAAGGCACTACGCAACCACTCTTCAAACAATCTCGGCTCCGACACTTATATGAGCTTATTTTTTCAGTCACTACCCAGATCTTGTGACCATAGGCAGGAATGTGAATCAACAGCTTTGCTTTTTACGCTCAGCTCTTTCTTTAACAGATTGGTACAGCATCCACATCATTGCAGACACCACTACAATTGATCTGTCATTCTCATTCCTACCATGGGCAAATTGCCTCCAACAGCATGGCTCCTGGTCAGTTTTGTTGATTAGATTATTGAAAATATTTTTAAAAATGTCTCTCGCTCTCTTTCTTTCTCTGCCAGAGTCATAAAAAGAAATTTTGCAAATATTAAACACACATATATATTTACACTTGAAAATTTTTCATTACTTTTGTTGTAGCAGAAGAACGGGAACGTGGCTTTACAGGTGTTAGCTCCCCAGTGCCCATTAAGAAGCATTGTCGCACAAGCTTTATAGATTCCTGGATCATTATTGGGTTGATCAGTGTTCCACATCCTGAACGCAGCTTGTCCTTCACCATAGTTGTCCTGGCCTTCCAGAGACCACCTCCATGTGCTGATGTCTGTGTCAGTCTGGAGTCCAAACCAGACAGAGTCTACTGAGTTCATCTTTATTATTTTAGTCATTTTGGCCATGTCTTCATCGTTATCAATAGTGGCCAGGTCAGTGTAATTCTTCCTGCAGTAATCTTGAGCTTGAAACCAGTTCATAGGTATTTTTACAAGTTGGTAGTTGTAAAGGAAACAGGGAGGTAGGAAAAACAGTCCTGTGATAATGACAAAGACAGTTTACTCTGACATATGCAGAAGCAGACTCACTGTTTGTACCTGAACATGATATATAGATTTGATTGAAACCTTCTGTCTGTAACTTCAGACATCCATTTCAATTTTATTTTATGTGGAGAAAAAGAAATCCTCCCTCGGGATGGATTCATATCAAAATAAATGTAAAGTTTAGAGATTTGTGCAAAGAAATTATTATTATTATTATTTACACTGACCTGATAAGACAGTCATCATAACTGCAGTCATGATGTTGAACAGTTCCTTTATACCTTGAATTAGTGAGGTTCGGGTTCAGTATATCAGTGTTATTTTCCATGATGAGACACAAAATATAGTGTGTTACAATGTATAGAACTATAGTACTATAAAAATAGCTCTGATACAAGTAAAAGCATTACATTTAAAATAAGAGTGAGCAAAATAAATACAAGTATCACATCCTAAAGTATAGTACTAAATATTAGTAGTAAGAAAGTAGTAGTAGTAATAGAATAGTAATAGAAGAAATAAGAACAGTACAAGTGCTTAAGTTCTGTAAATGTACTCTGTTAAATTCCAGTTGCTGCTCTTTTTCAATAAAATATAATCAATGAATATTTTCAGAAACTTTAATGAACATATTTTTATTGTTTTTAACTTGTTTTTAATGCATATTGTGTAAGATAATTATAGTGTTTGCACACAGCATTGATAGCATGTGTAATCTTACTGAAAACTCTACTACTTATTTAGCACAATGACTGATTTTTACTACAATAAGTGAATAGACATTTTAAATAAATAGGTGCTTCTATTGAAGCCACAAAATTTTTTGTGCCTTTGGCCAGTGTGCTCTTTTTGCTTACCTTAAATCAGTCGGTCACAAGTAAATAACAAACACCTGAAACAAACACTGTAAGCCTCTTTCTGTCTGTGCACACGATGTGTATTCTCAGTGCAACAGGCTTTAATATAAAGTGTGTTCGCCACTAAATTTGCAAATAACCTCTGTCCTTGAAAAGGATCCATGACATTCAGTCAATCTTTGCTTATCACCCCATCACAATATTTAAATAAAATTTAAAACCGTACTCCAATTAATTTTATAGGATTGACATTCATTCAGACCGTATCCTTTCAAACATGCCCTTTAAGTCCATCTCAGTGACTGACCTGACTATTTCTAGCAGATAGGACATAAATTACCCAAATTAAGCGTGTTAGTAAAGTGCAGGGCCAGAACAGATTTTATACATATTCTGTACATTTTTTCCTGTATATATGAAATTCAGTTGCTTTTGTATATAGGACCACTTTGTGTCTTCCTTTTATATTTTATTTCCCTTGCTGTAAGAGCTCTGTAACACCCTAATTTCTCATTCGTGGGATAATAAAGGTTTATTGTATTCTATTTTATGTCCCATGAAAAAAAGCTGAGGAGAGCTCCCAGACCATCGGGTGACCACACGATGGTGCAGAAGCCACAGGGGGCTGATTGTGTCTTATTTTAAGTGTAATGAGATATTTTGACTAGAAATAAGACAAATATACTTGGTAAGACTTTAAGTTTTTGCAGTGCATGAATCCTGAGCTGGAACAGCCACAGCTCCAGTCAGTGGAGATGTGTGTGAGCCTTGCAAAGCTCCAGCTGTCAGTGAGACTTTTTCTCAACTCTAAACTGAATTCTTTTGCTTTTGACAGCCCAAACTGAAGTTTGCTGAAGTTTGTATACTATGTAAAAATTCAAAGATAATCCCGAGTTTGAATTTGATTTTACAAGCTTTGATTGATCCCAAATTCATGTTGAGGTCCAGTCTCTCAGGGGGTCATAACTGATAGATCAGATCTTCAACACCACTGGCTGAAATGCAGCTCCACCATAACAGAGTGACAGAACTGCAGAAAACTACAAGACGTCCTGGGAGCACAAAATCTTCTGTTTGTGTCACTGGTGTTGCAAATGGCCATATTGTACATTAAGACAGTTGTTGAATGATTATGGTGTGGTGACTGTTTTTTTACTACACATCACTGCATCTTATAAGAATTTCTGAAGAGTGACACAAAACAAAAAGAAATCAAAGCCATCACTTTACTACATTATATATGTAGTAGTCCTCATTCATTTTTTGTTTGCCAGTTTGCTCTTCATACAAAATGCAGTTGTTCTGCATTGAAGAAGTAGAAACGAGCACTTTGTTGGTATCGGTGTATGCAAATGCTGTGCGTTCTTATAAGGTTCATTTCTGCGAACAACGTCAGTTGTTCTTAAGGTTTGTGGGAAGTATAAAGAATTAAGTCATCCAATGTAATTTGTTTAGTAAACTAAATCCTGTTTTATTTTCAAGGAGAATATTTGAATAAACAGATGTCATTTGAAATCCTCACTTGGAAGCACAGTCACATCTGCTTTTAGCTCTGTGTTGAAGTGTGCAGCTGGAATATTACAGGTTATATTACATGTGTGTTTCCACATTATATTTTCATTTTAAAATCACAATATATTCACAATTCATTAAATTAGAAAACACACACATACTAGATAGATAGATAGATAGATAGATAAGATAGAGAGAGATAGATAGATAGATAGATAGATAGATTAGATAGATAGATTAGATAGATAGATTAGATAGATAGATTAGATAGATAGATAGATAGATAAGATAGATATAGATTAGATAGATAGATAGATATAGATATATATAGATATAGATAGATAAAATAAGGAACACAACACTAGAATGCAATAGAATAACCCTTTATTGTCATTGTACATGTACAACAAAAAGGGAAAGA
>VUQR01025198.1:0-10211 GCA_015108515.1 Hemichromis elongatus | reverse complement strand
AGCCCTCAAAAAGGCACTTGTTTTGCCTGAATAATAATAATAAGAAACGGAGCAGATACAATAGGGCCTTCGCACTCTCAGTGCTCGGGCCCTAATAATAATTTTTAAAAGTAAGTATGTAGGTAAGCTTGGTAGCACATGAAACTTTGGAGTCAAATATTCAACAACACTGCAACACAATGCAAATGTTCCCTTCAGTCATTTTAATTGTATAATATCTTGTATAGTAATTAATTATTATACAGGAAAATGACTATAGGCTAATGCTGCTTAGCTTTTTTTAATTATGTTGTTTTTGCTTTTAACATAATTTTCTCATTTCTCTCTTCTTTCCCCAACCGATCATGACAGATGGCTGACCCTCCCTGAGCCTGGTTCTGCTGAGGTTTCGTCCTGTTAAAAGGGAGTTTTTTCCTACTGTCACCAAATGAGTCCTCTGATTGTTGTTTTCCGTCCCTTAGAGTATCAAAACACTTCCACACAGTATGGATTAAGAATCTAACTAGATGACATTAATTGACATTATTCAAATTCTTAGATCTGCTGCCTCTGATGGTAGAGGAATGCGAGTCTGTTCTCAGATCTTAACCAGAATATACCCAAGTCAAATTTTCAAATTGGCTGTGCACTGTGATGCAACACAGCAGTAATTACCTGCACATAAAAAAAACCTCAGAAATAACTTAGAGGGGCTACATTTTATCACAAATTTAATATTCGGCATACAACAATAAACACGCAGGCACAAGGGCCTGCATCAGACCCACAGAGAAGTAATCTGAGTGGAGAAACATTTGTCAACACTGATCTAGTCCCAAAATAGCCCAGATTTTGAACATTAAAATGAAGCTATTACACCGAGGTCCCCTCTTTCCTCTGTCGCTCTTGTTCCTGTGTGTGGAAATAGTCTTTGTTAAGCAGAACATCCCTCTTTAAAGGCAGGACGGGCTCCTCTGCCACTCTGCTGCCTCCTGCTTTCTTCTGTTGCGCCAGCAGCATTGCGCGGAGCAGGGGAGGGTAGTGGACGTATCGGACAGGCGGCTCAGGGAGAGGCTCAAAGTCCTTAAACTGCTGCTCCATGTGTTTGGGAATCAGGCGCCAGTCATGGTACATCACCTTGTCCACCTCTTTGACCTCACTCTTTTTCCCTGCAATGGATAGTTTGGTTGGAGAATATTTACCAAGCCATACATTTCAGGCAACACAGATATTCATAAAATACTGATTAAAAATTGTTCTTACAGTAAAAACAAATAGGATTATTATTATTAATAGATAAAACTAATCTTACCTTTATAAGTGAGGATGCCCCATGCTTTGCCGTGATCCATGTTCTACAAAACACAAGGAATTGTTTCCTTTCCTTTAGTTACAGGACTCACACTTTTATCTAGCATGACAGTGTGCAGGCTCCATGCTCTCACCTCGGATGTGTAATCCACCTTGACCTTGGTGATCTGCCAGTAGCTGGGCTCGGAGTGATCTTCCAGCCAGGACTTGCGGGTGAAGAGGCGGCCCACTCCGAACAGCCTCATCCCGGCCAACAGGGAGAAGAGGCGGCTCTCCCTGCGGACATCCTGCCAGGCTAACACCGGCAGCATCTTCCCCGTGAAGGGTCGCTTCATCGTCTCGTAGTCCAAGGCGTACTTTTGAGACTCCCGGGGCCGGGACTTGAGCTCTCTGTACGCCCGGATCTTCCGAGCCATTTCCGCGATGAGGCGAAGTCTCTTCTTCTTCACCATGACTGCACCGTCTACCCGACAGCTCCGATAGACAGGGGTCAGCGATTATCCTGAAAAAATGAAAAGAAATAGAAATCTTGTTGCATCTGATCTTGAAGTATTCTTTTGAGCTGTTACAGAAATGAAGTGGAGAGCATCCTGTTAGCCGATGTTCCCGGCTCCGTGCTAAATAACACCAGTTATAAGTCGTTCCAAACATTTTTTCCGACCCATAGCAGTGAGCTACTATCGGCAGTGTTTACAATCATTGAATGCCTACATTAAATACCTGAAAACTGCCCAGAAGAGGACTACCGCTACTTGACCTCCGCAAGCAAGGTGCAGCGGTTCAGACGCTCACTTGGTCCGGCCATAAAATGCTCCGGGGGAACAGCCAGCGTGCTTTTGTTCCGTGTAAGGAGATTTAACAGCAGACGTTCCGTCTTCATAGAAAATAATTTTTTTTTAAATTAAGAAGTGAAAAATTATGATTTCAACGTGGAGATTGGATTAGCCAGTAAAACAACAGTAAAACGTATGTCAGGCAATCACACTCGAACACAGTAAATGCAAATTATTTTAAATACAAAACCACTACTTAATATGTTTTTAAGATGCAATGCGTTTACGGTTCTTCCTCATCTCAGTTTCCAAACAAATCAATTTCTTTCTTGTTTAGCAATATTTCAGTATCTTTATGTATTACTTTATTTGTTATAAACATTGATAACCCTTCCCTTTAATCTCAATACTTTACCGTTTATTCACCCTCTAGCCCGTCTATATTAGTTAGTCCTATTTTGCTTGCTGTATGACCTTTGTCTTAAACCAAATGCAAAGGAAACTTACAGGCAGTTGAAATGAATAAAAGGGTGAAAAAAATGCAATATTGGTTGTTAAGCTTTCTTTAATATGCATTTAATAGTCAATATTCTTTCTTTCTGGGTTGTTGTGTTTATGATTACAAATTATTAAAAAAGAAATTGAATTTACATTTAGTAAGAATTTTGTCTGACTGCCTGTGAAATCAGACATCTATGAAAACCTGAAGTACACCGGCCACTTTGTTAGGTACACCTGTTTAACCTGTTCAAAAAATATCTAATCAGCCAAATACCAGACAGCAACCCAAATGCATTTAGGCATGTAGACAGAGTCAAGAAGACCTGCTGAAGTTCAAAGTGAGCGTCAAGAAAGATGACTTAAGTGACTTTGAACTTTGGTTGTTGGTGTTGTTACTTTGAGTATTTTAGAAAATGCTGATCTGCTGAGATTTTTCCAGCACCCTACGGCACAGACTTCTCTAGGGTTTACAGAGGCCTCCACAGTCACCACAGAGCACCTTTGGGATGTAGATTGTTGAATGTATGCCACAATCAACTACATAGTTCTGCAGGAAAAAAGGGGGCCCAGGACCACTAACAAAGTGTCTGTCAGTGCAGATTAACACCAGACCATAAACAAAGGATTTATCTTCATTACTAAAGAACCTTAAGTGCAGGGAAGATGAGTGTGTTATGAGAAATGAGACACAAACTGCAATGAGTCACTGTCAGCTGCAGAACCATTCACAACAAAAAACAGACGTCTTTAATAAGTGCCCTGTTGACCAGCAAAAAACAAATCTACAGGTACTAAATGATCAAATGAAGCCTGTGCTGCATATTTAGCATTCATTTTATTTTCAGCTGAAAATCATGCTGATACAGAGAAAGGCAAGTGAAGGCCCTCACATACAGTATTAATAATATGACACAGTATAGAAGAAACACTTGGAATTTACAGTAAAACAGTAAGAAAAAAGTGCTTTGATGCATCGATATGAAGACAAATTCATCTGGACCACAATTAACTTCCCAGTAGTTACTTTATACAGGGGAGGCTGAAAGATTTTGCTCAACTAGATGATGTGTGGCTCGTGAGTGATGAGCATGGTCCTCTGGTACTATCCCTGCTGCTCCATAATGACTCCATATCCTCACCCACTGCCTCAGAGAATGCTTGTGTTGCATAGTACCTTAGGTATTTGTATCAGTGTACTGAAACAAAGAACTTCGAGGACATCGGAAACGGGTGTCTGACCTCTGGGCAAAACACTAATGTTCATTATTATGGTCTGCGACTACAAAGAAACTATTTACATATCTGACCCACATGTCTCACCATACCCCAGGCTGTCATTTATGAACAATCAAATACCCATCAAGTACTCTTAAGCTTCTCTGTACTGAAAACAGCTATATACAAAAAGTGTTTGTATATATTGGGACAGCTGCAAAACATAGATGCAGCATGCACATTTACACTCTTACAGTATGTCCCAGTGCTCAACAGAGTAAAAGAGTGTCTCAGGTCTGAAAACAGTAGCCACTAGGGGGCGATACCTGTGGTTCCTAAAAGACTTCTGGTCCCATAGTAATCTCAGGGGAAGTACCCACTAGAAGCTCTGTAAACTTTTTTTTATGACTGGTGGTCTGGTAAATTTTTTAAGTACTGTATGTGTAAAAAAGGAGGATTATCCAAAATATCATTATTATCAAAATATTGCTGCAGTCAGGTTTTTGGCCTGTGGTGCAGTTTAGGTGATGTTGCCTCCGTCTACCAAATGAGTGGATTATAAAATTTACGCAAGGACATCTCAGGCCCATCCGTGTTACTTTTAGGCCATTGAGAGTGGGAGAAAAAGGCTGTTTAAGCCTCTTGATAGGTCTACACTTCAGTTACATCTGAACTGCTTCACTTCAGATCCACGGAGGCAAAACAATCTTTTTCACAGACTCTTCAACCTGACTGAGCATGGTCCCAGTCTCAGTGATGATTGTAGTAGTAGTAACACTGAGGCTGTCACAATGATGACACATTTAGCCATATAAAGTCATATTTGGACAAAATGAACCGTATTCATACTAAACACACAGTGTGGGAGCAGATTACACAGCAGGAAGATGGATATCTTTCTGTACACAATTTCATGTTTACTATTTTCTGCTCATCCACTGTACTAGAATGGATTTACAACACAGAGCTTTAACTTAATTCGGGGCCAGAAAATCTGCTATGACAAAGACTTTAAAAAAAGAAAAGAAAAAAAGAAAAGCTGAACAAACAGACATACCAAAATAGCTTGATGATGAAGCTATTGTCTGTTAAAGAAACTTGACTTTTAAAACGTAAAAAGTAACAGAAATGAAAATGTTAAAATATCAGCATTAAAATGCTACACTAATGCATACAGCCTTTTAGAAGGAAAAAAAAAGCTGGAAGCTTGATGGATGATGTCTCCGTGAATGTAACATGTGCCATATACAATGTCATGAGAGGTGCATGCCTTGCTCAAAGGTTATCGCTCTTTGCTTTATTTTAAAGGCAAAAAGCTGCAAAGTGCACTCAGGTTCATTTACCTTGTAATTTTTAACTTTTAACATGTAAGGAGCTGATTCTGAGCAAACTTGCAGATGCCATTGAAACAAGTAACATATTCCTCCGACGACTGACTGACAGCATTTAAAAGTGAGAAAAACGTACATTAAATGGATGAAAATATAGAAAGATTTTTATACAGTATCTGTTTTTTTTTTAAAACCCTCTCCATTTTAATAACTACCACAGCCACCCATAATAAAATACCATGGTATATTTTCACCTTTTACTGAAGCTGGCTTTGATACTCGACATGTGACGAGCATGAAGAATGGCATGAGAGGAGATCACAGTTTTCCACCGATGTCTAGCTCCCTCCGATCGACTGCCCTCGTTACTTTCTCCAGACGACACTGATAATAAAGACAGCTTGAGGCAGTTCGGCAACACTACATCAAATGCCAAAGGACACTAATGTCTGCCAGTGTTTAAGGGGAGGTAGGGTGCGAGTCGCCCAGTTATGTCCAGCGGCATCTCTTCCTCTGACAGGCCTCCGGATCAGACGAACAACCCTCTGAGTCGCTTTCAGAGGAGGAGGGTCCTGCCAAGGCGGGGACAGGCAAACGTGAGGACTGCTCAGGCCCATCTGGGGTTTCTTCTGTTGTGCTGCAGTTAAGACTGAGCACCCAACCCAGTTTGTTGTGGAGCAAATGACGTAGGCCAGGTGGTAGAGGCAACACATCCAGGATGTCTATACAGTCTGGCACCAGCTGCCGAAGACGAGCACAGCACAGATACAGCAGGGAGGTGGGTGCAGAGCACGATCTGATGACCTTCATGCTGCTCTTTGCCGCTGTGGAGCACGCCATTGGATAAAACCTCTTATTCTGCAGCTCTGTAGCAGCAACTCCTGGATCGAGAAAGGCGAGAAATCTGTATTATTGTGTTTCAGGTTTGCCTTTCTTGTAAGACGAAGTCTCCACTAAACAGCTTCTGTTTCTTATAATTATATAAACTCCTTCGCCTTTACATATAGTTGACCTATTAGGGCTGAGCCACACAAGCTTACAGACTGGTCCACAACACACAGGGAACCTGCAGTTTCAATGGAAAAACGCTTATGAACTTATAGTTGTTGCTGGAAGTTGCCACCAGTTGCTAGGTGAAACTGGCTGCAAAGATTGGTCACCAAAAACCTCCTTGTAATTGCTTTGGCTTCTAGTGTTTTCAACTTTTCACTTTCACTACCTCTTGGAAAGTAGTTGGTGAGTTTTTGCAGATAAATCTGCATCTTCTGTGCAAACTACGGTCAACCAAGCCAATCTGCTATCAAATAAAGGAATCGCAAGGAAGTTTGTGGTTCTAAGCTGATTGCTGCCCATTTTGTAGACATGTGTGACCAGGGACACATCAGAAATAAATTAGTATTCATCTAATCTAATCAGTAGAAAATTTTCCACAAACCTATGCACTTTCGATTCTTGAAGAAAGTCAGTGTGCCGTGCCACGTGTCCAGATGAACTCCGATAATGGAACCTTGACCAAAACGTGAGGAGAAGTTCATTTTGTCTCCTTTATGGTGCAACAAGCCTGGAAAATGAACAAAAACAATGTCTAAAAAAACCCCTTTGAGCAGTTACTACTACATCAGCAGCATTTTTGTTTAAGTTACCAGTGTAAGAAAGCCCCCAGCTGTCTGCATCTTTTCCCAGCAGGCTGCAGAAGGTATGTCTGTATTTGTCCAGATTAACATCAGATGTACCAATACCAACCATCTGTGCAGATATAAGTAAACGTTTAGGGACAAATAACCATTCTGGTTCTAGGATATTTTTTGGTGACTGTAAGAAAAATAAGGAGTCGAACTTTACCATGTCTGTTCCGTACACTGGGGACGTCATCTTAATTTCCCAGAAATGCTGCCCATCCGCGAGCTCCTTGGAGCCGCGGATTGCAGCTGTACCACAGCTGTATTCGGAATGGAAGTTCACTTTGCGGTTTTCGCAGCTGAGTAATGTTGCCGTTGATCGGCTGTTGGCATCCCAAACCCAATCAAAATCTGAAAAGTAAGGGGTTGGATTGTGAACTGGCATTCATCAAATATTAATGAACATAATGGAGGATGGTGTACTCTGCCCTGCCCCAGCTGTCGTGTACCTTGGTCATCCTCGCCACAGTGGCAGTCTTTAACCTGGTGAAAGCCTCGCAGACGAGGGTTGTAGCTGGTCTCTGCCTGGGAATCACAACTGCAGTAGGACTCTCCGGTGACAGGTACTGCGCTGGGGACTGGTGGGACCATCATTGTTGAAAAGTCTCCCTCAGAGTCTGAATCACTTGCGTACTTTGGAACAACAATGAAGGGAAAAAAAAAAAAGAGCAAAATGAACTGTCTGCAGTATATATGCAACCCAACAGCATAGATTCGATAGCACCCTTCAAAGAAATGCTAAATGGGGATGCTACATTGGAGGAGGCAAAAGATACTTTCCTTCAATATCCTTTTTGCATAGAAACAACTGACCCTTAAGTTTTAAGCATCAAACAATGGCATTAATAAATGCACACAGCCCATAATGCCCAAATCCAAGTTAGATGCTTTCTGTCTGGTGGGGATCCACATCTTTGTTAATTACCTCAAGGCGATCATAGTTCCATTCTTCACTCTCAGAAGCCAACACAAGGGCCCGGGCATCAGCATCCCTCCGTATGCCTCCCCACACATACCTCCATGCACGACCGTTCCTGCTTCTTCTGGACATGGCAGCAACAGAGTCTCACTGTAGGAAGAACCCGCAAATCTGCGGAGGTTTAGTCCAGATGTTGGAAGAACAGCATCGGTCCAGCTGTTAAAAGTCAACAACGCAACATGATTACCTGAAAAGAAAAAAAAGACTCAGATAAACTGAGCTTTTTTTAGAGAACGACAGAGACGTGCATCTGTCTGCAGACCCCGTGTGACGTATAATGTGTATTATTCACAAATCCTGGCTTGTCTGTATGGCAACATTTCCTACACCACGCATTTGTAGAGCTTTATTTTAAATTAATCCTGCAACCCCAACTCTAATCTCGTGTTTAATCTATGTTATTTAATACATTTTAGAAAGCATTTCCAGACCAGCGTTAGCCGCATCCCACTGAAACATCGCCTCTGTATCGGCTAACACTTACACGCATCACCATAGCAGCATAGCACAAGGCTAACTTTGTCCACAAATCAATTATATAACAAGTAAAACTTATTGCCCCCTTGTTTATGTGGGAGAGTGTTTTTGGAAAATAGCATTTTTTTTAAACTAGCTAATACAAACAGCTAACACTAGCTACCTGGCTAGCCAGCAGAGCCGCGTATGTATCAACATGTTAGCTGGTAATAACAAGCTCAGAAGCATTTTACTTTATTGATACGTATTTACATTGCAACACGGTAAACACATCTAATGCACACAAGCTCGCAATTTATCTGATGATATGCATCAAGAAATGGGTCTAACCTGTTTAGGCTAGCTAGTTAGCTTATGTTAGCTACCCGCTGCTGAAAAATAAAAGCGAGGGGTTCTTATTACCCGTTTGTTGGTCGCATTCAGTTTATAAATAAATAAAAAAAACCCGATAAAACCGCAAAGACGTCCCTTATGTGTCGCGTATTACTAGATAGTACAGACAAGACAGCTCGCCTGGCTTCTGGTTTCCATGACCTACTTTTCATGAGTGCGACCGTAAACAATAACAGGCAGGCTGAGGAGGAGCTGCGGCGCAGGAAGTTTTCTGCACACATCACAGACTCCTGTCATCATCTCAGCAGCCAGGAGGGACTGGACCTATTACACTCAGCGGTAAAAACAAGTATCCACTGTGGTAAAGAACCTTTAAGGCAGGGGTGTCGAACTCCAGGCCTCGAGGGCCAGTGTCCTGCAGGTTTTAGTTATCATCCTGGGCCAGCACACCTGAATCAAATGATTAGTTCGTTACCAGGCCTCTTGTTGAGGAGATCATTTAGCCATTTAAATCAGCTGTGTTGGATAAAGGACACATCTGAAACCTGCAGGACACCAAGCCCTTGAGGCCTGGAGTTCGATACTTGCGCTTAAGGCATTAACATGGTAACCTACTGCAAATTTTGGTATCGATCCCATAACAAGTAAATAGAAGGGCACTATTGCCGATACCAATAACGATACTGATACTTTTAACCTATAAAGGCAGCTGTAGGGGGGAGCATTGTGTCATGATTTATTACATGAATTAACTCCATAATTTAGAGAATAAAAACAAACTATCAATCCAATCCGCTAGTATCAATTAAATACCAGTTTTGGTATCGATGCAGTCAATATTTGGATCAATCTTAACCTGTAATTAAACCTGTAACTATTTGTTTTTGGACTCCACTAAATTACCTTTGTGTGATGCACAGTTGAAAATAAACCTTATTTATCTTTTTTTTGGGCCTCACCTGAGCTGCTTAGCCAATCAATTGTTCCAGATTCCTTAAGCTAGTTTTTCTCTTATTGGCTGCCCCTCATAGGTGAGTAGGGCTATATTCAAGAATACTGTTCCTGACATCATACAAAGCCAAGGGTAGAAAATAACTTATCTGATTGGTTAAGCCAGTCTCAGACCCTATTTTATGCAGAACCGACCACTCACTGGACACTTTTTAACAAGCCCCTTTCACCTTTAGAACTGACTTAACTCTTCAAAAAAATAAAACAAAACCAGTTTGAGATGATTTGAGCTTTGTGACATAGCATCCCGCTGGAGTCATAAGATGGGTAAACCTTGGTCATGCAAGGATGAACCTGGCCAGCAACAGTGCTCAGGTAGGCATTTTACACCAAAAGTGTGCCAATAAAATTTCACCAACACCATTACACCACCACCAGCAGCAGCCTGAATTGTTGATACAAAGCAGGATGGGTACATGCTTTCATGTTATTTATGCCAAATTCTGAAATCACCATTTTAAGGTAAAGACTCATGGAACCAGGTAATGTGTTGAACTAGACAACTGCCGGCCAGTCTGTGTAAAGACTAGAAGTAAATAAAGTTTCTGCAATATTCATGTTTTATAAGAATTTGTAGCTAAAACTCTTTTGGGGTCAAGACTGTTCGGAACTTACAGGTTAT
>VUQR01025197.1:0-11353 GCA_015108515.1 Hemichromis elongatus | reverse complement strand
TTGGTGAAGAGATACGGGCCGCTACTGACTCAACCGCTCAGCATGGCTCCTAGCTCTGTGGACGTGTTTATGTGTGCGTTTATTACTTTCACCTTGCCCAGGGATGTTTTGCTGTATTTTTTTCCGTGGCTGCATCCCCGGGGTGTGCCCTTGCATTAATTAACAGGATTTTGTGGCACGTGACTGGATGGCAACAACCGGAGCACTCATACCTGTCCCCAATCTCTGCTGTAGCTCTGCTGTCTGTATTTATGTATAAAAAACAATGATTGTTTAAATCGCACTCGCAAAATATGTATTTAAATTGTTCAGATGAAGAAAAGAAAGTAGTTCAAAACAAGCCATTTATCATACCCAGGCCTGTTGCATTGTTTTGTTTTGTTTTCCAACTCCAGGAAAATGCAGCATTATATTTTTTTTTACCCCACATGTTATTATTTTTGCAGTAAAGCTGCTTTATGTTGGGTTTTGATCCTCCACAGTCTTGTTGTGCAGCCCCACTTCCCCAGCACCTCCCTGCACATCTCTACCAGCAGAGAAATGTCTCGAGTTTGTGTTCTGCAAACTCTTCAGGAAGCATTCTGACGGTCATCACACAAAGAGACACGCAATCAACAACTGTGGCATTTTTTTAAGTACATTTAAAAAAAAACAAAAAACTGCAAAGTTGTTCAGTAACTAAGAAATTAAAGCATCCCCCGAGGGTAGGTGTAATTTTAATAGCTTATTTACAAACCTCTGCCCTAGCATGTTTCTTTTGTGTCATTATGTCACAGTCTGCCATGTCTAACATGTTATGCTTAAATAGCAAAGCATTACAAAAAAAGGAACTTGCTATTTACTTTAGGGAAGGGCAACAAATAGTACTTTAAAGCTTGTGTAGAGAGTAACTGTAAAACTTTTTTTCCTTTCCTTCCTTTTGTTTGCTATGTTTTCACTTTTAAACATAGAATAAGACTTTCAAATAAAAGCCAAAACTTTGTGTTTAGGAGCTAAAGCGACTCAGCAAGTCTTCGTATATGCATTTTTTGTCTTAATATTTGATGTAGCGTGCAGCCCCAAAACTGGGTTATTCTTTTATAATAATTTCTAGTCGTTTTCAGGCTACCACTTTGTTAAGTCGAGCTAGGACAACTGAAAGAAGTTGGTCTCTACTTGGTATGTCACAGCAAACACCGATGGGAGCATTTTATTTTTATTTTTCTGAAATTGATTTAAAAATTCAAACATTTTAATCAGTTTATGGTATTGTTTTAACTAAAGCCGACTTCACCTACTCAGAGATGCCACTGTATCTTCACACATTTGTCTCTCTTTGATGCTCTGTTATTAGAGGCTGCTCTTCTTCTTCCCGTCTCGCCTTTTAGAAGTGAAATAATGTTCGCATTCACAAGTGTGCTAACAAAGGTCAGAGCTATTACAAAAGTGGAACATTCACTTTTTTGACACAGTGATTTACCACTCCGCAGTTTTTTTCCTCCCCATAGGGAAGTGTCTTTAAATATTATTTCCTTTCATATCAGAAGAAATGACCTTTAGACCTTAAGATGCCTGTTTTTTTGCTGACTAGTATTACAGTTAATTCCCACCTAGCCCAAAATAAGCTGATAGATGCAGCTGCTGCTGAAGCTGAGTACTGTTCTACAAACACTAAACTGGTGACTATCAGTGGTAAAGGTAGACACTTGATAAAATCAATGCAAAAGAGTGTGCTGGGTAAAAAAACAAAAAAACAAAGATCACCTCTGCTTGTAACGGTACTGATTGTGTCAGTTATAGTAAGTTCAATGTCTATGTCAATCTCCGTGTCTCCTGTCCATTGTGATACTGTTGTTTAAGAAGCCAAGGTTACCATCTGCTACAAGCTCATTTCAGCATATTTAGTTTCTGCTTGGCAGCGGTTGTGCATGTGCAGCCCTCGTGGATGATGGCATGTGCCAAAGTCCGATGTCTCTATGTGTCACTGTTTTGTATGCTTTTGTATTCCAAAAATCAGTCGTTTTATATTCCACTGTTCTGGTGAAGCTTGTGTGCTCAGCACTGAGTTAGACCACTGACTGAAATGCTGTGGTGGGACCTTCAGTTTTATCCTCAAGTCACTTTATACTGTAAGGTAAAGACTCTACAGTAATACAAAACAAAAATCAAATGACCCTCTATGAGCAAGCACTTGATGACAGTGGGAAGGAAAAACTCCCTTTTAACAGGAAGAAACCTCTGTCAGAATCAGGTTCAGGGAGGGGCGGGACCATCTGCCCGGCTGGTTGTTGGTGAGGGAAGGAAGACAGGAAAAAACACACACACACACAAACTGTGACACTTTAAGAAAGCTATGCACAAATTAGTGACGAAAGAACTGAAGCAGAGGGACAGAAGTCTTCCATTGTGATGTAAAAAGACTGACTTAGTCAAGAAAGTCCCAAAAATGTCCAAAGAGTAATGCACTGTCACAAAATGAGAGTTTCCTGTCTTAATGGGGACACACATAATGTTTCTTTTAGATTTCTTGTATGAAAACAAAGCTGCAACACAAGGCAAAGCTAAAAAACAGCCACACGAAACATGTATAGGTGAAAATGGAGACTACAGTGCTGCAAGCAACAACTCCTCACTGCTTGTGTCACTTCTTAAAGATCATCTTTCCCTTGGCTGTCCTGTCTGTGCACAAGCTTGGAAGGAGCCTGAGTTGTGTTGGCAGCATAATGCAATTGTTTCTGTCCCAGATGCAGTTTGCATTTCACCGTCGCACTCTTGTCCTTTCATGCATTCAAAATAAAAGCAATGCCCTTATTCACTCCTCAAAGGCCGTGAACTGCTCTCCTATTTGCCTCCTCTTCTCACATGAACTGAAATCAGCTGATTGTAGTACATAGCTTCTTTCTATCTACCCGGCATGCAGATGACCTTTAATAAACCTCTGTAATGCAAGTAGTGGAATAATTGTAACTATAATCTGAGTAGTGATTTTAGTGCCATAATTTGTCACATTACTGCATTACCAAAAAAGGTCATGTACTTACAGCAATGTGTTAAACTTTGCAACACGTTGCACCCAATGCTGGTTACCACCATCACCTTCTGTGCCCTGTAGTCTCACGCTTGCATGTAGCTTGTGCACCATTGCTAACGTTTGTCTTGATGTACACAATATCACTTTGTTTTATTCATCCGAGGGCTGCTGACAGAGCAAGCAGTTTCTTTCTATTTTCCTTTAAAATCCTATCTGAAGTGTAGACAAGGTATCATCGAGTTCATTCTTTTAATCAAAATTCCAGCTCCTAATCCTCAGGCTGCTCCTGGCTTACTTAGCTTGTCAATCCTAAAAGCTCCTCAAAAGCTGAAATAAATGATCATGTCCTGGCTTTTACCGCTTTGAGACTCTCCACTGCGGCAGTCTTTACAGTCCGTCCTTACATGAACTGACAATATCATATATTTCATCCATTAAAACCGGCTTTTCACATTCTGCATTATCAGTCTAAATGGCTTTGTCCTTTCAAATCATTATCATTGAGAGGAGGAAACATTGGTTCCCTCATCATATGGAATTGGCTCTCTGATTAAATGAGCTTTCATCATCTCCTTCACACACCCCTCCCTCCTGTCTCTGTCGGTGTGTATCTGCAGTCAGATCATCTTCCTTATGAAGTCATCTGGCAATGATGTGAATCACATTAGATGAATGGATTGGCTGACTAATAGCATAAACCCTGTTAATTGGATGCATATTGTCATGGCTAACTGTTATAGCATCATAAAGCATCTGAGCTGAAGAAGGTGGCACTTCACTAAGGTTGCATAAGCAGCACTAACATGAGAGCAAATAGGCATGACAAATAAGACAGGGAGGATCCCGGAGGCCTAATGGCGTGCTTTGTCTCACTCTGTCTGTGTGACCTCTTTCAATCTTTTGTTCTCACACATCAGCTCCCAATAATCATTTTTAATTCCAGACTCAAAAGCACTTCCGTCCTGCCACTGCTCCCTCCCTTCCTACCTGAGGGAATTTCATCAGCCTTTTCTGCTTAATTACCTCAAAGACACTGTCAGTCTTACCTAATTATATCTCAATTCTCAACAATGTGTCTCATAACGGCAGGCTCGGCATTGAACCGTTAAACTGCAGTTTACTTCCATGACCTCTGGAACCTCCCCCACATAATAAGAACAGATGTCAAAAATTCACTTCTGTCCCGACCTTGTATGCCTGATTGAGTCTCTATTAACAAGGATAAATAAGCAATCTGAGCCTTTTGGTCAGGCTCCTTCTCTGACACCAATAAAAGTACTTTATGCTCAACGCTGCCAGTCATCGCACGTTCAAAGTTTATGCCAGGCTTGCAGCGTGTCTCTTGGGATGTGAGTGTTGGGCCATGTTTTCACCAGAGAATAATTTTGATGTTCGCTGGCTTTTCATCCAGTCCCACTATCTGTGTCAGAAAGTAACTCAGTTGTTCTCTTACTGCAAGTGGTCTGTTTGTGTCAGTGGATGATTGGGACAACAAAAGCCTTGAATGGTGAAGCATGATTTAAGAGAATGTCATGCATGGAGCCTGTGAACCACGCAGTGGAGTCATAGCATAAATTATTAGTGGGCCAACAAGCCAACAGCAGGTTTTTAACAGAGCAGCACAACTACCAGTAACCATCTGCTTCCTTGCACAGATCTGAGATTCTAAATATGGGGAGTAAATGCAGTACTATCATGCAAAATACCACATACTATGTGGCTTCAGATCCACTACTAGTGGACAAAGAGATAGAGAACGAGGGAGAGAGTCCCGGACACAATCCTTCCATGAATAACAAACATAAAGTACCCAGGTGTCAGACACACATCTGAATGTTCTTATTCTCTTTTACTTTGTTAGTGGTGCCCTGACTGAGTTACAGTCTGGGAACCATTTGACAAAACTCAGAGGCTGTGACCAAAGGTAGATCCTTGAGTGCAATCAGCAAATATGTATTTTTTAAAAAGCCATATGATGGTGATACATACTCCATACTCCATAGTTTTATTTATTTTTTAGGTTTCTAGCTGGAAATAGGTAAAGGTCATCCCACTGTTGATTTTTATAGCAGAGCGTCAGTCTTCCATTCTCTATAACTTATTTTTACACATTTTCTTATGTATCGATATGTAGTTCTTTTAAACAATGTGTACCCTGAAATTGGGTCTGAAATATATATATATATATATATATATAGAGAGAGAGAGAGAGAGAGAGAGAGAGAGTCCATGATGAGGAAACAGACATTAAGAGTTATATAGAATTAGATCCCGATCATGGTGTCAGAAACAGATGTTACCTTCCTCCCTTCACCCTGATTCGGCTGCACCTTTCTTCCCTTATAAAGGGTTTTTTTCCTTCCCACTTTTGCCAGGTGCTTGCTCATAGGAGGTTGTTTGACTGTTGGGATTTTCTCTATGTTATTGTAGGGTCTTAACCTTAGAATGTAAAGTGCTTTGAGGGAACTGTTGTTGTGGTGCTAAATAGCTAAAATTGAATTGAATTTCCTACCAAATCAATTATGTGTGATGACATGACAGTATTATGTTAGAAGATTTTGATGGTTGTGCACCAACATGGTAAAAATTTCTTATTAAAAGCTAGACATGAACCTAACTATGATTTCAACACTAAACAGGTTCCTGGAATTTTGGTAGATGTTAAGAGCCTAAGGAAAGGTTTTCCACTGCAGTGTGCTTTTGGGTCCATTCACAGTGGCTTCAGCTTCAATTCTTGGTAGATGCATTCATTTTTACTATGGTTTTGCCTGAAACCAGGTGATATTTATACTATCTGAGATCTGAAAAATAGATGAAATTCAGAATTAAACAACAAAACAGCTAACGGTTATCCAGGATCAGTGCTCGTTGTTATGCTGGAAGGATACCAGATGCTTCCCAGTGAAAAGGGAATTTTCAGTGTGTTTCTCAGCTCTTCCCTTTCAGTACCACAGAGAGACAAAGAACAACATGCGTGATGAAATTTGAAGCAAACAATAGGCAGTACTGTAGAGTGCCGTGTTTGTTTGCCTTTCTATTAGTAATCATTAGCAAAATACTGGCATATTTTCACATTTCAGAAGAGAGTGGAGAAAGCATGCAGAGCTGCACCTTGCAAAACATAGACCATTTGGTTTATTTACACACGTACACACGTACACTCTGTTGGGGGGGATTAATTTGTTAGAAACAGCATGATTCTCAGAGGGAGACACAAACTAACACAAACAGACCTGATTAGCACATCATGATTAATGGTTGTGACAGCTAATTTTGAAACTCGCATAGAAACTATCAGTATGTGTGTGTGTGCGTGCAGCTATGTGTGTTAATGTACATGCTCGCGCATACATTGATCAGTTGTTTGTTATCGCTGAAACTTGTTTCATGATATTCAGGATTACCTTCCCATGCACGACCTAATCAAATTTGTTATTGAACAGACTGAGGACAGGAAGTTTTGCACTTGTGCGTGTGCAGATGTGAAGATCTCATTAAGTCACATGACAGGGTGGGGCAAGGTCTCACATAGGGTTCACCTAATGAGTGACCCACACCCATTTTCACACCTTGGCTCGTGTGATTAGTGAGAAGGTCAGTAGTGGATTCACGACGCTCTTCGGCCTAAAACTTTGTGACTCTCCACTAATCACTCTTAGAAATTAAAGACGTCCAGACACTTTTCTCTCCAAGCTCCTTAGATTACTATGAATCAGATGACTGAGAATCTTCACAGACATGTGAAGTTACACATATACATATTATACTGAACATGATATAATTATATAGGTCTGCATTTTGTATGACATTACACAAATGGGCCGCGTTGGTTTTTATAAAAACTTTTCAAGCAATAATATTATGATCAGAACATCTCCAGAGCTAGCTAGCAGTAGTCGCAGCACTAACAAAGGGGACAGCTAGGAAGTTCAAAATGAAAAATAAAGCACCAAAAGACAAGAAAAAAAGTATTTTTCTCAATCTCTTGATTCAAATCCTCAAAAAAATTTTCTGCCCCACTTTACCTTTAAATGGTAAATGGCCTGTATTTATATAGCGCTTTACTAGTCCCTAAGGACCCCAAAGCGCTTTACATTACAGTCATCCACACATTCACAAGCTACATTGTAGCCACAGCTGCCCTGGGGCGCACTGACAGAGGCAAGGCTGCCGGACACTGGCGCCACCTGGCCCTCTGACCACCACCAGTAGGCAAACAGGTGAAGTGTCTTACCCAAGGACACAACGACCAAGACTGTCGGAGCCGGGGCTCAAACCGGCAACCTTTCAATTACAAGACGAACTGCCAACTCTTTGAGCCACGATCGCCCCCTTTAGAGTGAGCTTTTGTGACAGCGACTACAACAGTCATCTCTGAAGGTAAAATCGGAGTCATTATGTTAATAAATTGTATTTTAATTCATTATTAACCATTATTATAATAGATTTTAAAATTAAAGCCCTGTATATAATGTAATACTTAGTGGGATCATCTGTTTTCTGACACCTTAAGTACATACTTGAAACTCATCACTTGTGATGTGATATCATTTTGTACTAGAATACTTTGTTAATGCTCTGTTTCTGTTTGTTACCTGTACAGTTTCCTTTTTGCCACACCAAATGGCCAATTCCTAAAACACTGTAGGAGAAGCAGATTGACAAATCCATTGTAGGAAACACTTTTATGATTAAAAATAACACAATGGCACATATAAATTGCCAACTGGGATTATAAATGGCCCCACTCCGACTCTTCAGTGTAAAAGCAGAGTTTTATTCTAACGTCTCTGTATTGTGTTGAATCAAGCTAACAAAAAAAAAAAAACCCACAAAGAAACACTTGTTCATTACAATGGTTTTGAGAACACAATATAGAGGAGATAATCATATTGCAGAAGATGTTTCATTGAAGAATAATATACCATCTACTAATATACTGTTGTCAGTATCAGGACCGCTATTGTGTTTTAGAAATTATATCTGGAGCTTCTGGGTGGCTCCAGAGATTAGGCCACATTGTGTTGCAGTGACACCACTGATATGAGCACGGCTTACATTTCATATTGGAGCCAGCATTATCTTTCATTTTTTTGTGTCACTTGCTGGGAAGAAACTAATGCAAACTGATCAAAACAAAATAAAAATTCTCATCTTATTGAATAAATAAATAAGAAGCTCTCCTGAATAGTTACTCATGCTGTCTCAAGCCCTGCAGGGCACACATTTTGAACTTCCACACTAACTGTGCAGCAGTCCCTGTAGGTATTAAATATTGATAATGGTGATGTGCATATGTGCATAGGAATACAGTATGTGTATCAGCACCAGGGATGCTTTAGACTTTTGGAAGCGTGGAGATAAGGACGTGGCCAAATAAACAGTGTAAGTTCTTTTTATTCTTTATTCATTTACTCAGTAACCCTGTAGCTCAGTGTCGTTAAAGAATAAATAATCTTAGACATTGGTTAATAGTCAACTTTATTCTGTCAGTACTGGTGATCAGGATCACCTACCAAATCTTTTATATGGACTCGTTAAATAGCTCTCAAGGCGAACGCATCTACTGCCTTCTTTCTAATTCAGTATTGATGAAGAAATGCAGATGGGCGCAAAGCAAAAGGTGAACTGAGTCTGAGGGCTCGGGATAGTGAAAGGAACTACATGTGAGAAAGTTAATCTCAATATAATATTTCACTGAACCATTTTCGATCAAAATCAAGCGTAGCATAGTTAAGGCTTACCACGATGTCCTGCCCAAATACGGTCCCTATAGTGCAAACAGTTGCTGTGCATCTGCAAGCCACTTTGGATCCCACCAACTTCCCCAGATGCTCCATTCTCCCAAACATCATGTCACCACTGGCACCTGTCCTGTCTTCCTTTCACTGCCTCCAGCTTTCTGAATCAAGGCTGCTTGTGTTACTCACAGCTTTCTCATTGCACACACTCACAATGTCAAATATAAATACTGAAAGATGGAAACATCCAACGGTAGTCGTGCCAACAAAATAAAGTATGAAGCTAAAAGACATTCAACAACAGTACAAAAGTGCAAATCTGGACTGTTGTAATTTTCAGTTTGTTTTAAATTGCCTCAGAGAGATGTTAGTTTAATCATTTTGGAGGCCGTTAAACTGACTACAGTTTACTGATTTTTTTTAATTTTGTCCACCCTATTTATGTCAATGTTGTTAGGTTTAGAAGTAACAGAAACATTTTTTTCAAAGTGTGGTATAACTCAACTTTAATGTTTAATTTAATAGTTAAAGTCTGAAATATCACCAACAGAGTAAAAACATCAGGAAATCAGATGGGCCACAGGATACGCTGGGCCTGACCTCAGTCTTAAAACATTCAGTGTTACTGCTGGAGACACAAAAAAAATCCTCCACTCTTGGTACTCCGCAGTGGTAGCGGCAGTGTTTGTGAGCCATACAAATGCTGTATGAGCAAGCATCAGTGGCAAGCTGAATACTTTGCAGCATTGTGCTAGTTCTACCTCAGAGGCATCTCGACTGAAAGGAAGACAAACTGCCTTGCAGTATCTTGGAGTCCAGTAAGTCATTTTTTCTTCCACTGACCTGTAGCTACATCTCCACAGCTCAGTGCATTTTATAGTGGTGCTATTGTCCACTTCTGTGTCCAGGCTTATACAGAAACACTGTATTTGTTCCATTCCTTTCTTTTACATCCTTTGATCACTGACCATTTTGTAGTGGACTTTTTAAATCTCTTCTTCAAACGGGCAGAACTGCAGAGCACACGGCGCTGTCATGTCTTTTGGTTTTGGGGGGTATTGTATGCTAAATAAGTTCTCACAAGTTGAGTCAGGTATGATGGAATTCAGTAGCTTCTGTAGGACACTCTCTCTCACTCCCGCTCTATGTGTGTGTGTGTGTTTGTGTGTCTTTCTTTAATGTTTCTTTGATGTTTCAATAAAAACCCGGTCCCAGCCTTCAGCATCCTCGCCCCAGTGCTGCATTTCTGCATTTGTATGCACTTCCTCAACACGATGACATTTTTTTAAGTAAAGAAGAAGAACAAGTAAGATTGCTTTCTTGTGAATCCCTTCATAGTTGCACACATTCCATTTTAAGATGTGTTTCAAGCAATCTTCTAATACTGGGTTTGTGTGACTTGACTTACCTACCAGATTTATATCATGCTGAAACTTGGGCGATCATGCATAGGTTTCAAGTAACCCTATCCACGTGCATTCATGGTGATATCAATAAATGTCATCTTTACAACTTTATTTGCACTTATCCAGCCTCATGTCATTACACTCTACCACTTGCTTCACATTTCTACACAAAGATTATGCATTCACTATTACTCTCTGTAAAGTCTTTAGTGGTACTGTAGCTCAGTTTATACCTCCTGATTACTGCTGGAGCTGTGTTGTAACTGTGTCCTATGTCAAAGTCACACAAGCCTAAAGAATCAGTGACCTCCTGGTCCACTGGTTGCGGGAGGGTCACTGAAAAATCTCCCTCTTCCATGTAAACTATGCACAGGGCCGACTCCTGTCATCTGCTAGCATCCAAAGCAATTGCAAGAGGTTTTTGGGGCAAAACCCTTTTTGGTTTTTCATCTTTGTGAGGTCTCACGATCATGAGGATTTTTTTTCATGTTTTTTTTGGAAAATAGGCAAAACCATAGGTCCAAAACTGGTATTCATAGACCATTTTATAACTATGTGTATGTTATTTTCAGTTTAGTCTTCTTAAAGTGTATTTATTTCTATCTCCTTCTCTAATATGACCAATCAGTAAACAGAAAACGCCAAAATAAGCCAGATGAAAGCAACAGTGATTAAGTCAAGGAGCAGCTTGCCTCACATTTGTGCAACGCCTCTTTTCGCTGTATCCGTGCAGTGGATAGGGATGGGTATCGTTTAGGTTTTATCCGATACCGGTGCCAAACCGGTACTTTTGAAACGGTGCCGGTGCTTAAACGGTGCTCGAACCGGTGCTTAAAGAATGGAGAACACAAACTTTGTCCAAAAACCTCTTATGTTTTTATTTTTAGCGGTCTCTTTTTTTCTGCAAAATGATAACCAAGTTATCATCAACAACCAATCAAACAAGAAGACAGCCGCATGTAACTACAACAGTGTTGGCTAGTTCATGTTACATGTATTAATTTAATAACGTGGTTAGCCTACTCAACGTTAATTACACACCTTACACGTCTCCAGGTGTTTCATCAGACTCGAGGTGTTACCTCCTTTGCACAGTATCACCTTAAAGCACTTGTTGCAGGCTGCTGAGTTTGCATCTTTTGCTGTGAAGTACAGCCACACTTTTGACCGCTTCGCCTTGGACATTTTTAATCTGT